>CP139504.1:174074977-174302477 GCA_021014915.2 Artemisia tridentata subsp. tridentata
TCTCCTAGAGGATCTTGCTCTTTATGACAACGAAAGTTGGAGTGATCCCCGTGATTTGAATAAAACGGTCAAGGCAATATCTTTGCCTTCGAACAATTCAAGCACTTTCGACCGTAGGATCATAGAACTTGAAGACCAAGTCAAGTTTCTTATGAAATCCTACGAGGCTCCCAAACCTTCAAGCCAAGTGAACAAAATCACTTCTTCATGTGAATTATGTAGTTGTCCCCACGACACTCGTGATTGCATGGAACTCCCCGAACAAGCTTTTGCGGACTACGCATCCTCGCGTACCGACGGAGCGGGAGACAAGTGGTACACTTTCAAACCCGAGCCAAACCCCTACGGTGATTCATACAACCCCTCATGGAAAAATCACCCGAACCTTAGGTGGAAACAAAACCAAAACGCACAACAAACCAATTCTTCCAACCCACCTAATCGTTTCCAATCAAGCGGTTCCAACTCGAACCGTACTTTCAACAACAATCCTTCCGGCAATGGTAGTACCAGTAACTTTGAAGGATTGATGTCCCAATTTATGGCATCTCAAGAAGCTCGTTTGGCCAAGTTTGAAGCCGATTTCAAACAAAAACAAAGCGAGATGACCAATAAGATTGACACTTTGTTGAAAGCCCTCAATGACCGAGAAATGGGAGCACTCCCTAGCAACACGGTCAAGAACCCGAAACTAAACGTCAACGCCATTTCATCAGTTTTGTCTCCTAGTTCTTGTCCACAATATTATTCGGTCAATTCCATGAGCTCGTGTTTCAAACAAACCCAAATCGTTCAAAATGACCAAGAAGTTATGACATCCAAATTGGTCAACAACATAGTTGAAACACCTCCCACTCAAAACCTTGACAATGAATTCAAGGAGCTCCACCTTGAAAGTCTGGTTGTTGATGTGTTGGATGAAAAGAAGCTTAAGTTAGGTTAAAAAGGGACCGCCTTTGTTCAAAACAAGCTACCTAAGAAGTTATATGATCCGGGTTTATTTGTTCTACCTTGCAAGATCGGTAATTCGGAGGCTTATGACACATTAGCCGATCTTGGATCAAGCCTTAACCTACTTCCGTTACCTCTCTACACCTCTCTAAAACCAGGGAAACTTGAAGAAACCGAGGTGATAATAGGCTTAGCGGATGGGAGTGTTGCTTACCCGGTTGGAGTAGTCAAAGACGTGTTAGTACACATAGGAAAACTAACCATTTTAGCCGATTTCCACGTCCTTGATATGGTTAGCGACCCTACATGCCCCTTGTTAATAGGTAGAGGATTTTTGGCGACCGCTAGTGCTATGATTGATTGTAAGGAATCCAAGATAGCGGTAGGAGAAGGTGATACTTGGTCAGTCTACGATGTGAAGAAGCACGCCTATGATACTAGTGAGGAACCAACACCCCATTGGTTAGAATTAAATAGGAGACCATCTAGATATGGACCTTGGATCGATAGAGACTTCATAGGACCCCAACGCCCATTTTACCTAGAAGAGGACTTTGTGAACCGAACACATACGGTAGAGCAACTCTTGGCTAGGGACACCGAATTGGATCCATTTGAAGACCCTCTAGTTTTTAGGAAGATGATTGATTTCCTAGGAGTTTTTCCAATTAACCTAGGGATGAATAAGTGGACTCATGAGGACGATGATCATAAGTGGGATTGGGACAAACCACCCAAAGATGGAGATGGGTCATGGCATATTAAGATGACATTGTATGACCCGGATGGAGAGAAGTTTGAAAGGAGATATTGTACTAAGCAGACCAATAGGAAACTTCAATCCAAGCTTAACCCTAAAGACGTCCTCGATGACGAGCTCACTTACATAGGGTAGAAGGACTTTGAGTCTAGCTACAAGACTCGTTAATAAAGAAAAGCGCTTCTTGGGAGGCAACCCAAGCTTTATTTGCTTTGTGTGTTTATTTATTTGTTTGTTTGATTTTATTTGTTCCCGTATGTGTGTTTAATTTTTATTATTATTGATTCATGTTCAAAACAAGGGGTTTAAATCCTAAGCCTCTTATCATGTAGTAAATCAACTACACAATGTAGTCTCATTGTGGCCTCGGAAGGGTCCAACCAAGTTCAAAAAATCAAGTGCTACCGGTACAACATCAAGCATAAATGTTTTTCCCCCCAATTTCTGGGGGCGAACCTCACAAAATTGGGGGGGAAAAAATTTTTTTAGTGGTACGTTTTGTGCAAATAACTTCCTTCCATGAACGCTCATTAAGACCAAAGTTTCACTCCTAAATGTTGAAAAAATTTTAAATTTGGCAAAAAAATTGCCTAACAAGTATTTTTTCTCATTTTATTACACATCTACCATCAAACAAACAAAAATCAGTGCAATTGAATTCTCTAAGGTATCAATTTACCCCCCCCTTACACTTAAGCTGAACTTGTCCCCTTGCTTCAAAGGATGAAAATAAATAAGGTAAAGAATAAAACAAATACCCCCCCTGATTCGTTCGATGGGGATAATCCAGTAAAGGGTTAAATCCCCCTCCAAAAAATGAAGTTAAAAAGTTCCCTTCTGAAATATAAATCATCTTCTTGTCCAATTAACCGTTAACACGAAAAAAAAACAAAAAAAACCCAAAGCTTCAACCTGAACAAAGAAAACTCACAACAGATGTAATTCCGACTTGAAATAAAAAAAAATGATAAAGAATAAGCTTGTGAATGAATATTTGAGATTTCCGGGATTTTTAAAACTAAAGATTTAAAAAAAACTTTATGACTCCGGTAGAAAAAAAAAAACTGAAAAATTTCCAGTTTTTTAACTTGACGCCGTCAGGTGTTAACCTTGACGCCGTAAAGTGACCTGCAAATTTTTTTAGGGTTTTTTCCCCGGAAATTTCTGGAAAAAAAATGCCTCATTTCCCGGGAAATCCAAAAAAAAACCCCTAGTACGCATTGGTTTGTTTCTTAGACTTCAAGAAAATTTACCGTATAGGAGGTTAGCCAGTTTTCTTAAGTCTAACTCATAAACAATCATCCAAACAATTTAATAACACTTTAAAACAACCGATAATCAAAGTTAGGTTTCATTCTAAGCAAAAAAGATAAATCAGCTAGCATGTTAAATCAAAAGACAAGAACAAATATAACAAACAACACATAACATATTGTTTGTTTAAGTAATTCTTTTTTTAAATTTAAAAACATGGAGACCCAAGGGTATGAAAACCCTTAGAAAGGGGCAGAAATTCGTCTTAGGGTTTCTCCTCACAAATTTGCCACTAATGACAAAAAATTGCAAAACTATTATAGAGTTTTAGGGCTGACGGCGCACGTTATGGGACTTGCGCCGTCAACCGCCGGTCTGGGGTTCCCCCGGATGGCCTTCTTGACCCCGGGCCCTTTTTTGTGCTCCAAAATCCGTTTGGGCTTATAAAAGGTTGCGCCATCAAAAGGGGCTTGACGCCGCCCTCTTTAATTAAACCGTAGGGCCTTGATCCCCTTAAAGGGTGACGCCGTCAGACTTTACATTGCAAAACTCCCTGGCTTATATGTGTATTTTTCATATCCACCTTTTTGAAAAGCCTTTGACCCCGCGGAACAATCCCGACCCGTAAAAGGTACTTTTCCACCGATTTTGGACTTTGTCTTTTTCTTCACTTTTATGCCCCAAAAATTTCCCAAAAATGCTTCCTTTTCCAATTTCTTCCCCAAAAGTACCAAAATGAAAAAAGGAAACGATTTAGGGAAATTTTGATCAAAAAAAATACGATTTAGGGCTTAAAAGACCCCCAAAAAGCGTATTTTTTTTGGCTTCACCCCCTTAACCTTGGAAAAAAAACACCTGCCCCAAAAAGAACTTCCCCAACCCTACACAACCAACACCTGAACCAAAACCCAAAACCGTTTGCTCAATCTTTCCCAAAAAACCAAAAAACAATGATTTGCTCAAGCCCTAAACCAAAGGAGTTGTAAAAAAGGGCCCCTGTCCCAAACAAAAAAAACCTTTTTCAACCCCTTTACCTAAAAGGGTAAGGGTAAAAAGGGAAAATTTGGGGGGAAGAACTTAAACCCTTAAACCCGATCCAATTTTTCCCAAATTTGGGGGAAAAGGGCCCCCTAAAATTTTTGCAAAAAAGGGGGATGCAAAAGGGAAGCCCCGGGGTGCGATAAAGAAAAAGTAGATAAAAAAAGAAAGGGAGAAACAAAAGCAACAATCAAAAAAACAATCTAAAGTTGAAGAAAAAGTGGTGCAGGGAAAATGAGCGGAAATGAAAGCGCTATGGCATGGGGAGGTGAAAGTAGAAGGGATGATGTTTTTACAGATAAGGTTTTAAAATGGGGGGATTCTTCAACCTTTGGTGGAAAAAAAAAAAGGGTTTTGGGTTGAAAAAAAATTTAAAAAAGGTGAATGCCCCCCAAAAGTAAGGCCAAAAAAAAATCTTCATGGAAATTTATTGGGGAAATAGAAGGGTTAAAATTGAAGGATTTTAAAAAGTTTATTAATAAAAAGTTAAGAGAATTTTGGGGGGCTGTAAAAAAGGGAGAGGGGGGAAAAAATTTTAAAACCCTTTTTAACTGATGCTGAGATCAAAGAGTTGACAAAAACAAATTTGCATCAAATGCTTAATAAATCCTGAGTCAACTTTTTTAAAAGGGAAAAAAAGTATAATTTTGAGGGGGGGAAAAAAGAGAATTATTTAAAAGAGAAAAAAGCCTGAACCTACGTTGGTTAAAAGAATAGGGAAAAAAGAATAAAGCGGGTTTGGTAGGAAGAAAAAAAGGGAACTCATTTTTTTGGGGTTGATGATGATTCAAAAAAAAAAGAAAGTGATGGCTCACTTGAAAGGTACTGCTGGTTATAAAAAAAAAAAGGGGATTTCAAGTTTTCCAAAAAAAAAGGGAACCAAAAATTAAATCATTTCCCTTTTTTAGTCCCCAAGTTTTTCAATCATATTTATTCAATCACCCGGGAGGAAGGAAGCTTACTGGGAGGTTATGGGGTCTAATATCTTTTTTTAGGATTTGTTTTTTTTCTAAAATTTTACTTTTATGGATAGAGATTTTGTGTTTACGTTTGTGGAAAATTGTTTAAAAAAAAAATTAGTGAAAGCCCGGGTGATATATGAAAAAATTTTTTTTTAAAATTTTTTTTAAGAACATTTGAGCCTAAAAAAAGGAGATTTTAAAGGGAAAGGATTTTTAAACCCCCAAATTTTTGGGAAAAGGGGGTTTTGTATCAATTTTGTGGAGTACATAAATTTTGGTTTTAAGGGTTTTAAAGGTTACTGCTTGTGGAAAAGGGGACTCCCCTTTTTGAATAAAAAACCCCCGCTTTTATTACTCAGTTTTTAAACCCCCTGGAATGTTGATTGAAAAATTTTATTTTTTTTTCCCCGATGATCGGGCTTTTTTAAACTATAAAAAATTTGAGGATTTTTGAATAAAGACTTAAAAAACAAAAGTTTTTTGGAAAAGCATTCCTAGGATTAGCGGGTTTAAAGGAAACTTGTTTTTTTTTTGGAGAAAAATATAAATTTTAGGGGGGGATTTTTGGGGTCTAAAGAGCTGCTGTTCGGGGGAAATACACTAAGTGAAACTCTGCTGTTTTGTTCAGGGGACCTGGTTTAGAAAAAATTTTTGCTGTTGGCTAACTTTTCGGTTTGGGAAAAAGAAAATTTAAAACCTGCTGCAAAGCCCCAAAAAGACTCTGCTGTTTAACCAAAGTTACTTGCTGTTTTTAAAAAAATATGAAATATTTTAAAGGGGAAAATTATAAAAAAGATAAAAAAAGATTTTTTTTGTTTAGAAAGTTTTGAAAACCCAAAAGGACCCCTTTCGTTAAAAGGGGGTTTCTGGGTTTGGGGTTTAGAGATACTATCGTTATTGTTTTCCCTTTAAATTTTCTTGTAACCCTAGGCTATCGAGTTGTATTAATATATTAAGTGTTGTTTGATAATTCGTTTGTGTTTAAATTTTCTTTTAAATAAAATTTTAATTTTCCGCAAAATATTTGATATAAAACTCAAGATCAGTTTCTACCCCGATTTTTTTAGGTGAAACAAAAAAAAATTTTTAATAAGACGTGAAGCTAAAGGGGATCCACAGTCTTTTTTAAAAAAATTTTCCCGATAAAGGGGATATTCGAAACAGGGTTTAAAGTACTGTTTAAATTTTTTTTCAATTAAATGATTTAAAAAGCGAAGAAAAAACCCAAATAAATAAAACAGCGATGAAAAAGTAATGAGTGTTGAGTATAACAAAAATAAATAATATGTATTCTTTTTTTTAAAAGTAGGGTTTTTTCCAAAAAAAAAAATCCTAACATGAGGGGGAAACCCCATGATTTTAAAACCTGAGATATATAATGTGGGAGGGAAATATAATAAGTGAAATCTATTTTTAAAAAGTATGACCAAAATTTCTTATGGAACGGGCCCCCCAACCCAAAAAACCCCCCAAAAAACGTTAAAAATAAACCCGTAAAACGGGGGTATCAACATCAATTAAATGATGGTTATTCCCTCGATTTAATAGGTGATTTCCCAAACCCCTTTTTTTTCTAAAAATATAGTGCATGGCCTAATACAAACACCACGAGGCATTCCGTAAAGAAATTTAGGGGGATGGATTAAACCTTCAACAGGTTTCGAAGGTTCACTATTCGCGTTCACATACAAAGTGTTTAAATGGTCATGATAAAGGGCTTTTGGCTTGGGGGTTTTTTTTGGCAATATAAAGGAAGGGAAAAACCCAAAAAAATGCTTTTTCCCAAAAAAAGGGTTTTCCATTGTTTTTTTGACAAAAAACCATAAAAATTGGCTGTCCTTCACGATGTTACTTGAATGTGTATTTTAAAAAACCCAATACATGCAACAACAAACATAAATTTTCCCCCAAAGAGTTTATAAAGTTGTTTAAAACGATAAAAATGGGGCTAGATCCCTTAAGCGTATCTACAAGGGGAATTCAAATCGAGAAGTTTAGGAACATTACAAAACGTCTTCAAAGTGCCCAATAAAAAGGAAGTCAAAATCTGACCAAACCAACGGTGAAATTGATAACGAGAACGAATAACATTTGATCATTAGGTGAGAATGTGAAATGCTTAAAATTTTAAAAGTTCAAAAATAATATTACATAAAATTTTTTTGTTTTTTGTAAATACCAAAAATCTTTCCTCGAAACGTTAGTTAAATCTTTTAAAAATTCGTTATATAAAAATTAAGTAAATTTAAATTATAAAAAATGAAAATAAAAAAATGAATGTGACGTGAAGGAAAATCGTAAAGTAAAAAATAAAAATAAAAATGTAAAAAATATTTTGGGCCCTTTGTCCTTTTCCATTTTTACACTTTTTTCCTAACGGCTTAGCGTTGCCCATTAGCCCTTTTATTAAAAAATTTAAATTTATAGTCCACTCTTGCCCAATATGCATTTGAGTTGGAATATGAAAATTTAAATTTATCCCCTGGATTCTGTTTTTACTTTTTTTAGTATTTTTACACTTTGAATTTTTAGCCTTTGGCAATTTCGAATTTCTTTTTTTCCAAAAGCCAAAAATTTGGGAAAATTTTTTAAATTTTTATAGACTTATTTAATTTCAAAGTTATTTTAACAGTTTATAGGCCTATAGCTTTTTTTTGTTAATGGGCTTTTAAAGATCTTTTTTAAAGGGGCCCCAAAAATTTTAAAAAAGACGCCTTGAGAGAGTTGAGCTCATCAAAAATTCATTTTATGTTCTATTTTCATATCAAAAGACCCAGTTAAGCGTTATTTTTTGCTTTTAAAACATTAATGGCTAAAAAAACCCATGCGCTTTATTTGGGTTTTAAAAAAATTTTGTGCGATTCATTTGCTCATTTTGAAAGGCCAAAAAGTGATTTTTTTTTAAAGTTATTTCGTGAAAGTTATAGGTAAGGTGTTTTTAGGTCACGTAAAAAAAAGAGGTTGTGAAGTCAAATCTTAAGATATTGGCTTTTTTAGGGGATTGGAAGGGGGATATAAAATAAAAAATTTTTGAAATTTTTCTAATTCTTTTCACTTTTAACGATATAAAAATTTTAAAATAGTTCAATGGCAGAAATTAAAAAAAAAAGGGAAAGGAGTTGCGGTGGGCCCTAGGCCATCCAAGATAGAGGTGCCTTTTTGTGTGCTACGTGATTATGTACGTAATTAAATCGTAAAACATATGCATTCGAGTATTAAAAAAAAGTGATGCTGGTTAAATTAAAATTTAAAGAATTGAAAGGTCAAAAAAATTTGAGGGGCAATTACAACACTTCAAAGTAATAGAGAATCAAGTGAGACGTAGGAACCCCAAGGAATTTCCCACAAGTTTTCAACCCCGTATACGTTTAATTTAAAAACCCTTTTTTTGACAAATTCCCAAAAACACGAAGGGTTTTTGGACTTCTCTCGTTTTTTTGGAAATGAAAAAAGATTTTAGGAAGTATTTTTGAGTGAAAAAAAGGGGTGAAGTGAAATAGATTATGAGTTTTTTTTTAAAAACGAAGGTCCAAAAATTCAAAAACATTATACTTGCTAAAATCAGGGGGTGGGGTTTTAAAAAAGTTTTCTGCACTGTATGACTTTGAAATGATTGGATGGTAGAAAAAGGGGGTTTTTTTTTTGTGAAATTATATGTCCGACTATTTTTTTAATGTATACGATTTTAAAAAAGTTTTAACCTTGAATTTTTTGAAAAAACATCATTTAAAAATAAAATATGCAAAATTTATTAATCACGTAGAAAAAAGGGCGGAGTAAAAAAGGTTATTTTTTTGGATTTTTTTATATGGTTGGTTGGATTTTTGGCAAACTTTGCCTTTAAAAGCACATAAAACTCGACCCCAATTCTGAGTTCGAATTTTTATGGGCTGGTGGGAAAAAAGGGGGTTTTTAAAAAAAATTTTGGGGGCGGTTTAGTTGGAGCGAACGAGAAGCGTTTTGGAGATGGTTCTATGGTATTTCACATAAAAACATAAAAAATTTAAATTTTTGGTTTTACTTGGGTGTGAATAGTACTCGTATATTAATTGGGTTTGTGAATTTTGGGGCCTTTAAGTTTAAAATTTGAAAAATTTAAATTTGAATATTCGTTTAACCGTTCCCTCATTTGGTGAATTATTGATGACGTGATTTGTTAATAAATAAAAAAGAAAATTTTCAAATTTCCCCGCAAAAAAAGGTGATTAGAAAAAACGGAGATTAAAAAATAATAAACCCTTTTAATTTTAGGAAAATTTTTTTAGTTTACTACAAAAAAGGCAAGGTTGAGGAGGAAACGTGAAATTTTTTCACCAACCCTTTATTTTTCAGGTTTAGAAAATTTTCCGAAATTGCGGGGGTGACGACGTGCGCCGGAAATCCCCCCCAGGGGGTGTGGATTCCTACTACGACCGGGAAAACTTCGGGGCCTCATCGATTGTCTACCGGCCGCAGCAATGGGCTGTGGAATTCAAACCCCAAACCCTCATGCGATTTATCCTTTTTAAGGTATGAGGAGCCTACATAATCTGCGAGAGTTTTCCATTCCAGATACATATAATTAGTAACCCACAAAGGGAGGGGGAAATTTTGCCTTTTTCCTATTTTTTTTAAAAGATCAAGTGGGCCGGTTCACATCTCTCGAACCGGGTAGTTTAAATCATGGTTTGAAATGAATCCCTTTTTTGAAATTTTACTCTTAAGTAAAACTCTGCCTTGGAAAAGATTAAACCTTTTCGTCAAACCCAGGCGGCATTTATGAATTTTTTAATGGTAAAAAGTTGTTAAGAACTTGCCTCACCACATTTTCCCAAAAAGGGGAGTTGCAAAATCTTTAGATGGTTTTGGTTATCAAACCAGAATTTTGATGGCCAAGTGGGGGTCGTTTTTCTCACGTCCAGGGGGAAGAAGGAAGTTTTTTAAAAAATTTTTAGAAGGGGGTTCCCAAACCAAGCTTCGAGGGATCGAAATAAAAACCACACACTTCCGCCAATTTTGTGTCCCCAATCGGCCAAATTTGAAATTAGCATTAAGTAAAAAAGTTTTTTTTTTGTTGAAAAATTGGGAAAAGGGGCCTCAAATTGTTCATGTGTCGCTGGATGCTCAATGTGTGGTTACCGAGTTTTTGGGGAAATAATTGTAAATTTGGGGGACACCAGAATGAGGAGGTTAATGGAGTCTATGGAAACTGTCCACAAAATACCCTTTTCCCCAAATTACAATCCGGGGGCCAATAACCCAACTCCTTGGAAGGATGACGAAATCGCTCTAACAATTACCCAAAACAAAGCCCACCAAAAAAGGCCACTCAATAAAAATCCGGTCAAAGGGTTAAGCAAGGCCCAAAAAACCAATTTGACCAAAATTTGACTTGATCCCTTTAAGCCTTGTTTTGGGTGCTTACAACATCCTTCCTACTAGTTTGGTCGATAAGTATGATTGAACTTTTTCGTAAGACGACACTAAAATTTTCCTTTACGATCGTCTCCCAAAAATTTTCCTAGGGGTATCTTAGAGGGTTATTGTAAAATTGTGATTCATTACCCGGTTGACTTCTTGTTATGGACACCGAGCACCATAAAAAGGTGTCCAAAAAAACCATTATTTGGGGCGCCTTTCCCTAGCCAGATAGACGTAGTTTAAATTTGTCGAACTGACGCCATGGATTTTGCGTTGGGGTAAAAAGAACTAAGATTGAATTGTTTAATTCTGTAATTCTCCATTATGAATTGTTACCAGGGGTTGTGATCGATGGGAAGCCCAAAAACATGCACCCTGTATCTTAAGGTTATCCTTTTTGATTTGTATCAAACTGGTGAGAATGGGGAGTTTCCGAGTTGCTGAAGTACAAGAGATTAAAGAGTGTTTAGTCGTTATTTGGACATCAAAAACCACTGTGGCTATAAAGGGACCCCTTGCCTGCTAATTTTGACTGGCCACAAAGCCGCGCTAGAGGTGCCTCCAACTCTTGATTTTGAAACCTTTCCCCGCCAATCAAAAATAGCTTTTCTGGGTCCTAACAATACTTTACCCTTATTGTTGTTTTTGATCTTTCTAGATCACAAGAGGAACACCCCTTTTGAAAGTCTTTCAAAGTAAAAAAGCAGCAGTGGGATGGAAAATTCAGACTTGAAAGGAAATCAGCCTTCTTTTTTTTTTTTTTTTTTTTTTTTTTTTTTTTTTTTTTTTTTTTTTTTTTTTTTTTTTTTTTTTTTTTTTTTTTTTTTTTTTTTTTTTTTTTTTTTTTTTTTTTTTTTTTTTTTTTTTTTTTTTTTTTTTTTTTTTTTTTTTTTTTTGGGGGGGGGGGGGGGGGGGGGGGGGGGGGGGGGGGGGGGGGGGGGGGGGGGGGGGGGGGGGGGGGGGGGGGGGGGGGGGGGGGGGGGGGGGGGGGGGGGGGGGGGGGGGGGGGGGGATTCGGGGTTTTACCGGGGCAAGGTGCAAATAATTTTCAATCTTCCTCCTCCCACTAACGTTAAAAGTGTTGATTTTTTTCTTGGTCATCAGGGTTCTACAGGCATTTTTTAAAAGATTTCAGTTCTATATCAAAGCCTCTTTGTAATTTTTCTCTTAAAAGGGCATGATTTGACTTAATGAATCATGTTTAAATATTAAATGTTTAAAGCAAAAGTTTGTAAAAGCCACATTTGCAGTCCCCTGTTTGGGAAAAAGCTTTCGAGTCTTTGTGTGATGTGTGTGTTATGCCGCGGGGGTGGGTGGGTAAAGGGGCCGATAAAAAATCCGTTGAAATCTTTATCTAGTAGACTTTTTTTAGAAGCTTAAATAATTACCCACTACTGAAAAAAATTTGCTACCCTGGTTTTTGCCTTGAAAAGGTTCCCGGGTCATATATCGGGGGGCACTCTAAGTGATAGTATTTTGGACACAGGGGCTTGAAAATTTAAATTGCCCAAGAAATGGCCCAAAACCGGGTTTTGCTTAGGGGGATTCTACTTTTTACGGAATTTAATCGGGAAAATCCGGGATAAAAAGGGTCGGAAAAGTGGTTGCCGACCATTTTTCCAGGATTTCCCTCCCATTCAACCCATCGATAGACAAAGAAAGCATTGGGTGAAGTTTTTTGGGTTTTTTAAAGCTCCCTTGGTTAAAACATTGAAAACTACTTGTATTAAAAAGTTTGGTTTATGGTAAAAACAACAAAGACAATATTCTTTTCTCAATTGAAGTTTTTAATTTGGGAGGCCCGTGCTTTATAAAGTGTGTCTGACCAATTTGTAAAGGGTGTGTTCCCGACCCCAGAGTAGGAATATTGGCTCATTCCATTCTTATGCGTGTGGGGGACACTTTGGTGTGCGAAAACGGGGCCAAGCCTGAAAGCGGCTTCTTTTGGCCGACTATATTAAATTTTGCCCAGTTTTTGTGAAAGCATGTACTCGTTGCCAGTAATTGGTGGGGATTTCAAGGCGTGTCAGATCTTGAATCCATACTGTTGTTGAAATTTTTGACGTGGGGGGTATTGATTTAGGGGCCCTTTCCCCTACCCCCCCATGGCAATGTGTATATTTTGGTGGGTTGACTATGTCTCTAAGTGGGTAGAAATGAGTAAAAAAAACAAAGACCATAGTGTAGTTCTTAATTTGTCAAGAAAAACATCTTGTAGGCAGGGAAATCCCAAGGCCATCTTAGTGAGGGGGGTTTCCCCATTTTTAAGAACTTAAAATTTTGGGAAAATTTTTTGAAACACATGGGGAAATCATGAATAGCTACCCCTTTTATCACCCACAAAGTGGCAGGTGGAAGTATCTATACGGAGATTAAGCGAATATTAAAAAAGCCCATTCGTAGCGATGGAAAGGGAGGGTCCCTGAGGCTGATGTTCCTTCGGGCATATAGGGGTTTTAAGACCCCTTTTGGGATGTCACCGTTAGGTTGGGTATATGGCAAGGCTTATTTAGGGTTGAAATAGAGCATGGGCTGAGTGGGAATTAACAGGTTAAAATTGGACTTAAATAATGCGGAAGTTTGGAGATTCAATTTTGTTAGAAAAGATTGACGCGAGCTTATAAAACTCCTGGTTTTAAATGAAAAATAAGGTTTTTCATGACCGACACTCCCCAAGAAATTTTTTTTTTGGTGGGTCAAAAATTTGGGTATTCAATGCTAGCAAGCTCTTTCCGGGAAAATTGAAATTTAAAAGGGACGGGTCCATACTTTGTGACTCATTCTCCCAATGGGCCATTAAAATAAAAAATATGGTAGGTGGGAGGTTTAAAGTCAATGGACACTTTGAAGCCGTATGTTGTGTTGGAGAGTGATCATATGGACACGGTCGTGGGGTTTATTTGAACCACTAAAACCTTTTTTTAAAGCTCCAATGAGTTATGTCGGGTGATGGCAGTAAACTTAGCGCTTCGGGGGGAAGGAAACCCCGGGGGTTTAGAGTGTGTTTTATGTTATTTCTAATTTTTTTTTCTTTTTATTTTCTTATTTTTGTGTGTGGTTAAAAACTTTTAAGTGTGTTCACTACAAACCCTCACGGACTAAATCGTCCACTTGGGCCCGGGGGGGTTTAAAAGGCTTTTTTCATAGCTAAATGAAACCTTTGTTTCCCTACAAAGTGAGTTGGGGTTTTTGTGCTGTGTGAGTTTGTCAAAGTGATTTTTAACCAAAAATTTAAATTAAATTTTTGCATTAGGGACAATGCAATGTTTTATGTTAGGGAGGGGGTGTCCATTTGTTACATTTTTGCGTGAAATTGGGTTTTTTAAAATGGGTAAAAAATGGTTTTTAAAATAAAAAAAATAATAAATAAAATAATGAAAAAAAATTTAAAAAAAAAAAAGAAAAAAAAAATGAAATCACTTTATAAGAGTTTTGTCTAATTGGATGTGGAAGTTTCTTCTCATATTTTTGTTGAGGTTTGCGTTTTTGAAGTTCCCTTGTGTGCACTCGATTCCATTGTAAAATTTGGTTATAAAATTTTAATTTGATGGTTTGCATTAGTTAGGAATATGTATAATTATTTAGATGATCAAACCTACCCGATTGAATTTCCTACTTACTTTGCTAGAACATGAAGAAAGTAAAATAATAAAATTTTGAAATTTAATAATGTAATTTTGGGTTAGGACACTTAATTGATTTATCCGGCTTGTCACCCCCGCGCGGTGGCCAAGAAAAAAGTGGGGAGAACTGTCAAAATTATTGGGGGTTTTAGTCTTATTTTGGGTTTCTTTCTATTATGCCCCCCAAAAGGTGATATTTTAGTTGTTAGGGGGTCGACACTAATTCTTATGGGAACCAATTGCACTTACTGAGAAATTTTATGTGAAAAAACCCAATCCTTGTTTGTTGTTAATGAAAATTGGGAAGGGTTGGTTTAAGTTAGTGCATTAATTAATTAGACTATGTGGTAGATAACCCCATCATATGATATACCAGTAGGCAGAATCTAACTTTCCCTTTAAAAAAAATGGACTAAATTAACCGGTTTCCCGTGTGCCGAGTGTTTAGTATACACCTATAGGTAGATTTTTCATACATCCAATGTTTGGTCTTTATATAAACCTTAAAAGGAGTGTTTTAGGCTTTTGGGGATGCAGTATAAGAAGGGTTTTCCGGATTTTTAAAAAAAGGAGCTTATTTGTTTTGAGCAAAAATCTTAAAGTATGAAGAAAAGTTCATGTGAAAAAAAATTGACAAAATTTTGAAATTATAAGCAATGTATGAGGCTTATGTCTCTTAAAATTTTGCCTATGATATAAAAACTCCAATTTTAAAAAAGGTTTGTATTCTCACCTTTTTTTGGTCTACGTTTAATTGTTAAAAGGGGGGTTTACTAAGTATGTTAGGACAGGTTAATTATATGAATTTAAAATAAAGGGAACCCAATGGGAACGGTTATGTTAAGTGTTTAAAAAGGACAAAATTTTGGGGAAATTTTTTGGATTATTGGTCATTGGGTGGTTATTTGATTTAGGTTAAATTTTGATCTTTTTGATAAAATTTAAATGGTATGATCAAAAACTATTAAAAAACATGAAAGATATAATAGATTTTTTCCCTCGGGACGAGAAAGGGGTTTTAAGGGGGGGAGGTTTAATCGGTGTTTTTTTACATACACTCATGCATGTTAATTTACCATTATTGGCTTTGTTTATTCGTTTTTATACATGTACTTTGAGGTTGTTTTTTGATTATGGGGCTATGCCAAAAAGGGAGCTAAAGTTGCATATTACAATTTAAAAATAAAGGGACATGGGGTTTTGGGACATTGTCGCATTTTTTTGGTCATCTTATTTTATTTTCGTCCTAATTCGTTAAGTGTTTAGTTGTGTGATTACGAAATAAACGAATACATGCTTAAATATAAAAATAAATCCTAACATCTTTTAGGATACATTTTCATGAGATTTAATCTAAGGTTTACTTGGGGACAAGTAAAGTTCAAGTGGGGGGATATTTGATGAACTCAAATAAGTACATTTTATTACTATCATTTATCCTATTAATTTGACTTGTTTTACTATATTATGTATGAGGATTGATACTTAATCGTTTACTTTTGTAATTCTCAGGTAAAAACAAGCATTTGGTGAAACTTGGCGATTTTGGACTAATAATGGAGCAAAACGTGCATAAAGTGAAGAGTCTACTGAAATGAAGAAGATCAAGACTAATCTGCTCCAGATGCGCCGCATCTCACTATCAACATGCGCCGCATCTCTATCAAGATATCACCAGATACGATCCAAGATACAAGAGGACATGCGCCGCATCTAATCATGGAGTTACGCCGCATCTTCTGGCGGTGTACGAATATTCCTGAATATTATAATCTTGGACCCCACGCGAAGTTACGTACATACGCCGCATCTACTTAAGTAGATGCGCCGCATCTTCCCTCAGACACAAACTATAAATACCCCGTAGACCAGACGCATTAAAGGAGATTCGGAAGTTCGAAA
Source organism: Artemisia tridentata subsp. tridentata (assembly GCA_021014915.2). Taxonomy (NCBI): domain Eukaryota; kingdom Viridiplantae; phylum Streptophyta; class Magnoliopsida; order Asterales; family Asteraceae; genus Artemisia; species Artemisia tridentata. Next base: position 174,090,868 of record CP139504.1, read on the forward strand.
ACCTAAAGACCGAACAGAAGAGAAGGACGAATTCAGTCAAGAGGCAGCACAAGACACACCCAAATCGAAGATACAAGAGCTGTAAGAAGGTGCTACATGTATTTAATTCATTAAGTAGTTTTGTTTTATTGTTTTAGCAAACTTTAATTCATCAGGATTGGTGGCTTGTGTAATGTGACAACGGAAAGATTGCACTCCCTTTAATACTTGCTTTCCCATCAATTAAAGTTTATATGTTGATGTCTTTGGTTACTACTTATTAGTGCATTGACCACCTCTGTGTTTATTAGTGGCTTGCGGGCACCCGACTGCGGGACAAGGTGTGGCTCCCACGGTTGTTTCTAAATTGATCACTTAGGAATAACTTTTAGACATAAGTCGTCATTAAGGGTTTACTCGCCGATAAGAATAGGACCAACGAGAAAGGGTTAATTACATACACTTCATATAAAGCTATCAATAAAACAAGTGACAATCTACTTAATCATAAGGACAGCCCTCTTATTGTCTCTAGTATCTATCTGTGTACGTGTGTGCTACTTGCTGATTCGTGCCTATTTGTTTATTTTATTATTTAATTGCAAACAAAACTGTGCCAGTCTCTCAGGCTGAAACCCCCTTGCGTTAGGATATTAAAATACTGATTAGATTAACGAGATTATACGTTCCATTCTTAGTGATCGACACTCTACTTACCATTATCTTCATACTGACCGGGTACACTGCTCGTTAAGTGTGTGTGTTATTGATAAGTCGGCTAAATATAAATTTAAAACTTGAGTAGGCATTAAAACTGCTAAACCGCAACGACACATCACGCGCATCAGCTTCAAACATGACCTAAAAGATGGTGCAATTTCCTTGGATGGAGGAATTATAAGAGGCAATGGTGTTGTGTATCTTGGATGCTTGTTTCAACAAGTGAAATCATCTATCAGCATGCCTTTGCAAGTGATGAACAAACGTGGTGAACTGAAATTGAAACTTTTCTCCGTTTGACCTAGATAGAACTTTCTCCTTTGGAATGCTTCATCCCCTCTGAATATATATATATATATATATATATATATATATATATATATATATATATATATATATATATATAATATATATATATAATACTCCAGAATCTTGTTCATGAAGAAGAGATTATCATCTCTATTTTTGTCATTTTCAACCTCTATGTCATCATCTTGTATGCTCTTGTCTTTTCCTCCCTTTCATTGGTTAATCTTCCTTCTTTGGATTTATTTCCTCCCCTGAGACATTTCCTCCCCTGGATTGCAAATAACATTTCCTCCCCTGTTTGGAAGATCACTCACCATCATCCCATCATTATCTGATCTACCAATGTGAACTTGTTTTCAGACAATGTTGTACATGAAGCCATCAATTCCTTAAGAGTTTAATTTGTTTCCCTTATCACTTCTAGGTGTGTTAACTCCTATGAGAGGTGATTCATGGGGCATTTGACTCATGATCCATCATTTGATGGTTTTTGTGAGTCACTTTGAAAATCCTTTTTAAGAAACTTTTGTCTTAGCAGTATGTACTTGATTTTATTATGAAAAACCATACTGCTTTCAACCATTTTGAAGGGATTAAGTGTATAACAGACACTTAATCAAAATTTCGGTTTAAAGCAACCTCTGGTTGTGTGAGAACCAATGTTTTCAGTTATAAATAACTGCCTGTGTAAAGATAAACCTATTCAAAAGGCTTACTTGACAGGGTTTCCAGCTCATAGCAATTGTTACCTCTAACACAAGTGTTAGATTCACTTTTACTAGCTGTTCTTTCTATCAGATGTCCTTAGACTTGCTCATTATACTTAAAAGTATAAAATGATAGAAAGTGAGTTGTATCAGTTACTATCTAATCAACTAAGTCATCAATTCAATGTGAAATATGATAACTAGGTTTCAAGAAAGCAGTTTTAAAGAATTAGTTAACTTAGATGTTAATCTTTGTTAAGAATTCCCAAACTCAGTCCATCATAAACCTATTATGTCAGCAACTGATATCATCATTCTGCTGCTTCCATTTCACTTGAAATTTCCTTTTTGCTCAAAGTTCAAACCTGAAATTGTTAGTCCAAAACCAAGAAACAAAATGCATAGCATTTGTCTTATAGCAGTATTTAAAATATGACCAACAGTATGAACTGTTTAAACAAAATATGAACTAGCAATATAAACTGTTCAATTAACAGTATCAATTTACAAAGATATCAGTACAATCGTAAGATATATATAAAAACCACACAGATTAAAAATCTTAAGGATTTAGCATGCCAATACTTGCTACCAAGTATTGAAACCTTCCAACATCAAAAGCTTTGGTTAGCAGATCTGCAAAGTTGTATTCTGAAGCAATTTTAAGAACTTGAATTAATCTTTTCTCATTGCAGTCTCTTATAAAGTGATGTCTAATTTCAATGTGTTTTGTTTTAGAATGTTGTACTGGATTTTTAATGATGCAAATTGTACTACTATTATCAATATGAATGACAGTGTTTAGGAAATTGTACCCATAATCAAGAAGTTGGTTTTGAAGCCATAGAACTTGAGCACAGCAACTTGCAGCAGCTACATATTCAGCTTCAGTTGTTGAAGTAGCCACAATAGTTTGCTTCTTACACTGCCATGAGATAAGTCTACACCCAAGGAATTGACATCCTCTAGTTGTTGACTTTCTGTCCAAGCTAGCACCAGCATAATCACTATCTGAGAATGCTACCATGTCAAAAGGTGACTCCTTTGAATACCATAGACCCAACCTAGGTTGACCCTTGAGATATCTAAAAATCCTCTTGACTGCTGTTAAATGAGAAACCTTTGGAGTTACTTGAAATCTTGCAAAAGCACAAACAAAGAACATGATGTCAGGTCTTGATGATCTAAGATACATCAAAGATCCAATCATAGATCTGTATGTGTGTACATCTACATTTTCTCCATCTAAATCTTTAGGAAGTGGATTCTCAGAGTCCATTAGTGTGCTTGCCATTTTTGAATCAGCAAAGTTGAACTTCCTTAGAATCTCAGCAACATATTTATCTTGACTAATAAATATGCCTTCATATGACTGTTTAACTTGCAAACCCAAAAAGAATGTAAGTTCCTCCATGGAACTCATCTGAAACTTATGATCCATAAGCTTCTCATACTCCAAACACATTTCCTTCTTTGTAGGTCCAAAGATAATGTCATCCACATACACCTACACTAACAGAAGATCCTTCTTGTGTTGTTTGATGAAAAGTGTCTGATCAATCTTTCCTCTTTGAAATCCATTCTCTATTAAGTAGGAAGCCAGTGTTTCATACCAAGCTCTTGGTGCCTGATGTAGGCCATATAGAGCTTTTACTACTCTATACACTTTGTCTAGATGGTCAGGATCAATGAAACCAGGAGGTTGTGAGACATAAACCTCTTCTTAAATAGTACCATATAAAAAATGCACTCTTGACATCCATTTGATAAACTGTGAAGCCTAAAAATGAAGCATAAGCTAAGAAAATCCTAATTGCCTCAAGTCTTGCTACTGGAGCAAAAACCTCATCATAGTCTATACCTTCTTGTTGTGTGTACCCTTGGGCTACTAATCTAGCCTTATTCCTAATCACTATGCCCCTTTCATCCCTTTTATTCTTGAAAACCCATCTAGTGCCAATTACCTTTGCATCCTTAGGTAAATCAACTAGCACCCATACCTTCTGAATCTTGAACTGAAGAAGCTCCTCTTGCATAGCCTCTACCCAGCTTGAATCATCTAAGGCTTTCAGAATGTTCTTTGGTTCATCTTGTGAGAGAAAACATACAAACAAGCAAGAGTTTGAAAACTCATGCTGTTTTGAAGCATAAAGGGCATCAAGAAGCCCTTGTTGGTCTGAAGACATCAGTTGTTGTCTTGTCTTTACACCTGATTATCTGAGATATTGCTCAAATCCACCTCATTATCTGAGAAATCTGCTTCATTTGAGTCTGAAGGGCCAGCAGTAGAATCATTTGGCCTAGCAACAGAAAAATTAAGCCTAGCAGTAGAATGCTCTGTCTCAGCAGTAGAAACTTCTTTTGTACTGCTAACTTGACTGTCTTGTTTCTCAGTTCCATCTTCCTTGATTTCATCATCAACACCTTCTTTTGATTTACCAGAAGAAGATTCATCATTGGTTGAAGTTGAAGCCACACTTGTACTTATTGGCATCCATACATGATCTTGATTTGTCTCCTTGTCTAACCCTGCCTTATTTGTTGTTTGTGGACCTGAAAAATCATTAGATTCTGCAACAACAGGCACATAATTCATAGAATGGGTTGATGACTCTAGATCAAATAGCCAATTAGGACCTTCACCTACTACATTGGATTTATGCTCTAAAAATTCCACATGTAGGTTTTCCTCTACTTTCTTAGTTCTTAGGTTGTATACTCTAAATGCTTTACTATTGAGAGAATATCCAACTAAGAAACCTTCATCTGCTTTACCATCAAATTTTCCTAAATGGTCTAAGGTATTCAGAATTGTCACATGACATCCAAATGGTCTAAGAAATCCTATTGCAGGAGTTCTACCTCTAAAAAGTTCATATGATGTCTTATTGTGAGGTTTGACAACTAAAACTCTATTTTGAACATAGCAAGCAGTGTTAACTGCTTCAGCCCAAAATGTTATAGGTAGCTTAGAGTCAGCTAACATAGTTCTAGCAGCTTCTATTAGTGTTCTATTTTTCCTTTCAGCAACTCCATTCTGTTGTGGAGTTCTAGCAACACTAAATTCTCTCCTAATACCTTTTTCTTTGCAGAATTCATCCATAACTCTATTTTTGAACTCTGTCCCATTATCACATCTAATGACTTTTACTTTATTGTCTACTAGGTTTTCTATCTCTGTAATGAAAGTCTTAAGGATGCTAGGTGTCTCATCCTTAGTAGCTAAAAAGAAAATCCATGTAAAGCTACTATAGTCGTCAGTAACAACTAGACAATATCTCTTATGCTGCATACTTCTAACATTTGTAGGACCAAATAAGTCCATATAAAGCATAAACAATGATTGATTGATAGAGTTAAAAATCTTGGGCTTACAAGTGGCTTTGTGTTGTTTGCCTTTAAGACAAGCAATGCATGTTTGATCATTTTCAAATCGTTTTTGAGGTAAACCTCTTACCAAACCATTCTTAACAATCTGATTTATGGTTTTGAAATTAATATGACCAAGCCTCCTATACCATAATATTGATTCATCCAATGTGGCTGATGAAGCGAAAAGTGTACCGCTTTTAGGGGGTCATTTAAGCCCTAAATCGTATTTATTTGATCAAATATTGCCCTAAATCGTTCCTTTTGTCATTTTAGGTACTTTGGAGAAGAAATCTGGAAAAGGAAGCATTTTGGACGTTTTTGGAGCATAAAAGTGAAGAAAACGACAAAGTCTCAAAATTATGCTGGAAAGTACCTTTGACGGCGTCAGGGATTGTTCCAGACGGCGTCACGGCTTGGCAAAAAAGGTGGATATGAAAATTACTCATGATAAGCCAGAGAATTTTACAAGGGAAAGTCTGACAGCGTCACCCTTTGAAGTGATCAAGGCCATCACGGTTTAAGCTAAAGAGTGACGGCGTCAAGCCATATTCTGACGGCGTCACCCCTTGATAGGCCAGAGCGGATTTTGGAGCACCAAACAGGGACGGCGTCAGGAAGGCCATCCGGGAACCCTAGACACGGCGAGGTGACGGCGTCAAGATCTATAACGTGACGCCGTCAGCCCTTAAACTCTATATATAGTTTTGCAATTTTTTGTCATTAGTGTGCAACTTTGTGAGGAGAAACCCTAAGACGAATTTCTGCCATTTTTAAGGGTTTTCATACCCTTGGATCTCCCATGTTTAATTGAAGATAAGTAATTGTTTAATCAATCAATATGTCTATGTGTTGTTTGATTACATCTTGTTCTTGTCTTTTGATTAACATGCTAGGCTAGATTTATCTTGTGTTTGCTTAGATCTAATGAAACCTAGCTATTGATTATCGGTTATTAGTGTGTTATTAATTGTATTGAATGATTGTTTATCGATGTTAGACTTAAGAAAACTGGCTAACCTCCTATACGGTAACTTGCTTGAACGTCTTAAGAAACATGAACCAATGCGTACTAGGTTTTTATGGTTGTATTTAATGCATGAACGAATTCTAGTGATCCCATGTTAGGAGCTTCCTAGCCGGCTCGACATAGGAGTGAAGTAGGAGCTTGTAGAGTTAGGGAAGTACGTACGCCACCCCACGATTGATATTAAGGAATACACCCGTCATCCACGCAATTAATACACACTAATCAACCGGTAAAAGATAGTTAGGGATTAAGAAAATCTAAGTAAACACATTTCTCTCCACATAAGTTTCACAACATTTTCATTTTCAGTTATTTTATTTTATTTGCATTCGTAGTAATTTGGGTTAGTTGACTAGCAACTAATTCCGCCCACTCCTTCAAACCCGAGATTTTACTTGCTTTCATAAAAAAATATAAAAATACAAAAAAGAATCTTCCCTCACCCTTAGACCTACTAAAGTAGTTTTTCATACCTAACGAACACTATTCCCTGTGGAGAACGATCAATCCCCCGTACTTACCACTACACTATACTACATCGGTCAGGTACACTGCCTGGTGGGGTTGTAAGCCTCTTGAGATCCCTCGAGAGGTAAAACCTGTTGTAAGGTTGCAAAACCACGCATCACGTTTTTGGCGCCGCTGCCGGGGAATAGTTATTGTTTAGGTTGAATTTTTATTTTATTAGGTCTACTCACTAGATTCCTTTCTAGTGAGATTTTTATTTTCTTTTTCTAGGTTTTCTTTAGTCTATCTTTTTTTCTTCGTTTCTGTGTTCGTAACCATTACCATCCGACATCATGGAAGATGGTAATATCCTTGATCCCAACAACCCACCACCACAACAACCACCACCACCTCCTAGAGCCCATACCTTAGGAGACTACTCCCGTCCTAGCCACCATGGCTATCGAAACACCATTGAGTTCACTCAAGGAGCCAATGTCACTCCCTTGCGATCCGACACCATCCGGTTGGTGCAAAGCGGATGCGCATTCCATGGACTTCGTTCCGAAGATCCTAACCAACATCTCAAGGACTTTCTCAAAATCGTTGATTCTATAGACCTTGATGTTGCCACTCGAGAGACGACCCGACTGAGTCTCTTTCAATTCTCTCTGCGGGACCAAGCTAGTCAATGGCTAGAGCGTCTACCCGCAGGATCCATTACCTCTTGGGATGATCTCACCACTCGTTTCCTTGCTCAGTTTTTCCCACCGGGAAGAACTACCAAGCTAAGGAATGATATCTTGATGTTCCAACAACGTCAAGGAGAAACCCTCTACGAGGCATGGACTCGATTCAAGGACTTACTCCAAAAAGTCCCTCACCATGGCATAGAACTTTGGCTCCAAGTCCAAATCTTCTATGACCATATCAATCTCTCCACGAGGCAAACCATTGAGCAATCGGCCGGTGGTAAGCTACGTGATCTAAGTGCGGAACAATCATGGGCTCTCCTAGAAGATCTTGCTCTTTATGACAACGAAAGTTGGAATGATCCCCGTGATTTGAATAAAACGGTCAAGGCAATATCTTTGCCTTCGAACAATTCAAGCACTTCCGATCGTAGGATCATAGAACTTGAAGACCAAGTCAAGTTTCTTATGAAATCCTACGAGGCTCCTAAACCTTTAAGCCAAGTGAACAAAATCACTTCTTCATGTGAATTATGTAGTGGTCTCCACGACACTCGTGATTGCATGGAACTCCCCGAACAAGCTTTTGCGGACTACGCATCCTCGCGTACCGACGGAGCAGGAGACAAGTGGCACACTTTCAAACCCGAGCCAAACCTCTACGGTGATTCATACAACCCCTCATGGAAAAATCACCCAAACCTTAGGTGGAAACAAAACCAAAACGCACAACAAACCAATTCCTCCAACCCACCTAATCGTTTCCAATCAAACGGTTCCGACTCGAACCGTACTTTCAACAACAATCCTTCCGGCAATGGTAGTACCAATAACTTTGAAGGATTGATGTCCCAATTTATGGCATCTCAAGAAGCTCGTTTGGCCAAGTTTGAAGCCGATTTCAAACAAAAACAAAGCGAGATGACCAATAAGATTGACACTTTGTTGAAAGCCCTCAATGACCGAGAAATGGGAGCACTCCCTAGCAACACAGTCAAGAACCCGAAACTAAACGTCAACGGCATCTCGTCGGTTTCGTCTCCTAGTTCTTGTCCACAATATTATTCGGTCAATTCCATGAGCACGTGTTTCAAACAAACCCAAGTCATAGTTGAAACACCTCCCACTCAAAACCTTGACGAAGAATTCAAAGAGCTCCACCTTGAAAGTCCGGTTATTGATGTGTTGGATGAGAAGAAGCTTAAGTTAGGTGAAAAAGGGACCGCCTTTGTTCAAAACAAGCTACCTAAGAAGTTAGATGATCCGGGTTTATTTGTTTTACCTTGCAAGATCGGTAATTCGGAGGCTTATGACACATTAGCCGATCTTGGATCAAGCCTTAACCTACTTCCGTTACCTCTCTACACCTCTCTAAAACTAGGAAAACTTGAAGAAACCGAGGTGATAATAGGCTTAGCGGATGGGAGTGTTGCTTACCCGGTTGGAGTAGTCAAGGACGTGTTAGTACACATAGGAAAACTAACCATTTTAGCCGATTTCCACGTCCTTGATATGGTTAGAGACCCTACATGCCCCTTGTTGATAGGTAGAGGATTTTTAGCGACCGCTAGTGCTATGATTGATTGTAAGGAATCTAAGATAGCGGTAGGGGAAGGTGATACTTGGTCAGTCTATGATGTGAAGAAACATGCCTATGATACTAGTGAGGAACCAACACCCCATTGGTTAGAATTAAATAGGAGACCATCTAGATATGGACCTTGGATCGATAGAGACTTCATAGGACCCCAACGCCCATTTTACCTAGAAGAGGACTTTGTTAACCGAACACATACGGTAGAGCAACTCTTGGCTAGGGACACCGAATTGGATCCGTTTGAAGACCCTCTAGTTTTTAGGAGGATGATTGATTTCCTAGGAGTTTTGCCAATTAACCTAGGGATGAATAAGTGGAATTGTGAGGACGATGATCATAAGTGGGATTGGGACAAACCACCCAAAGATGGAGATGGGTCATGGCATATTAAGATGACATTGTATGACCCGGATGGAGAGAAGTTTGAAAGGATATATTGTACTAAGCAGACCAATAGGAAACTTCAATCCAAGCTTAACCCTAAAGACGTCCTCGAAGACGAGCTCACTTACATAGGGTAGAAGGACTTTGAGTCTAGCTACAAGACTCGTTAATAAAGAAAAGCGCTTCTTGGGAGGCAACCCAAGCTTTATTTGCTTTGTGTGTTTATTTATTTGTTTGTTTGATTTTATTTGTTTCCGTATGTGTGTTTAATTTTTATTATTATTGATTCATGTTCAAAAGTAAATTGTGAAAATGCTTTATCTTGTTTTTAACTTCGTCTTAACTACATATAAAGGTATTTTGCAAAAGATAAGTGTAAGGGAAATCCAAATCGGTTTATTAGAACAAATGAACATGAATCATAATAATATTAAATTAACATACATATTAGTATTTGTTTGAGTCAAATGCTTGTATCGAGTCATAGTGATGTTTTGCAGGAATTCCAGGAAGTAAGGTATAGGTTTTTCCAGAAATTTTCCGGAAACTTAACATGAGAATTCTGTCAGATCATTTCTGACGGCGTCAGGCTTTACAACCTGACGGCGTTAGGTTTTAATTTTCTGAAATTTTTGAAAGTTTTGTTTTCATAAAAAGTTTTTATTAAATCTCTAACTTATAAACTCCAGGAATCTGCAAAATTATCATTCCACAAGCATTATATCCTTATATATAGATTTATCCCGCCGATGTTATGCAGGTTTTCGTGTTTGTTTTCTCAGGTTTAACAGGTTATTTTGGACAAGGAAATGTATATGGAGTCAAGCTTTTGGCGATGCTTTAGTCTTGGAGCTTCTACATTCACTTGGAAGAAGATCTAACCGTGTTACTTCTTTATCCACCGAGCGAATCAGGGGAGTATTTGATTTCATTCTTTTACCTTGTTACTTTTACATCTTGTTATTTGAACATTGGGGACAATGTTCATCTTAAGTGTAAGGGGGGGTAAAAGTACGACACTTTAGAGAATGCTATTACGCTTGATTTTTGTTTGTTTAATAGTAGATGTGTAATAAAACTGAGATAAACACCTGTTAGGGCAATTTTAGTGCCAAATTTAAAATTTTTTACAACATTTAGGAGTGAAACTTTGATCTTAATGAGCGTCTCATGGATAGGAGTTATATGACTAGCACAAAAACCGTAACACTAAAAAATTTTCCACCCCCAAATATGTGAGGTTCGCCCCTAGAATTGGTAGGAAAAGCATTTATGCTATGATGTGTGTACCGGTAGCACTTAGATTCTAGAACTTGCGTTAGGACCATTCCGAGGCCACAAGTGAGACTACATTCGTGTAGTTAGATTTACTACATGATAAGAGGCATTAGGATTAACCCATTGTGTTACACCTCTGTTTTTATTATAATTACATTGGCTACATTGGTCAAGTAATTCTCCCACACCCTTTGCGTTGTACTCATTTTTAGTACACGATACCCCTAGTACACCCCTCAGAGCCTATCTTTTCGTTTTGACCTTTAAGCATTTTACTTAAAGGAAGAATTTGTTTACACCCCACTTAAATGTACACCCAAATCGCCTTAGCCTACCTTGTATGCACTCATTTTTAGTGCATTATTGTGACAACATTTGTTTAAAACCCAAGTTAATTATCTAATTGATTACATGGTTGCTAAGTCGAGTCATATCCTTGTACATATTGATTTGGGACGATTGGGACTCGTGGGTAAAGTACTAGTGTAATGGAGTAATGGGGAAGAACAACATTATTACCCCCATATGTGCTAAATATTTTTAAAAAAAAAAGTACTCCAAGTGTTTCGATTATCTTAATTCGAGTCATTAGAATAGTTATTTGTAAAGTTATGTAAAAGTTCAAGTGTAAGGGGAATGCAACGCCCCTATGATGTATTATTTTGGATGGTAGGGCAAGAGTGTATGCAAAAAAAAAAAAAAAAAAAAAAAAAAAAAAAAAAAAATTCAAGAAAAATACAAAAAAATGAGAAAAAGAAAAGTAGAAAAAACATACGGACTACCATCCCGTTTCATTTTATGTTTATTTTATGTTTTTGTTATTTTTTTTTAGCTTAAGTCGAGTCTAGTCTTGGCTTAGCAACGCCATATTGTACATGTAATTAATCAAGATCTTTAACTCGCCACCAGTAAAATATCCCTACACCTCACGTTATAACCCATTTAAAAGCCCTCTTTGATAGTTTATCTTAGGTGCTTACGCCTAGTGGAGGAGGTTTTTGATCCTTTCCCAAGCCTATGGTAATCTATTTGCTATGACAGGTAGTGAGAGATATTATCCGTTTTCATTTATGAGATTTATTTTGATGACACCTGAGAGATGTGAGTATCTAAACACTACTTGTGAGGTGCTAGTTTGTAATCTCCGTGCTTATTATGATTAAAGTGGAACGACTATTTGTTGTAATTACTTTTATATTAGCGTTAAATGACCCCTAACTTGTATTTTGATTAGAATAAAAGCGCATTTGCTTGAGGACAAGCAAATCTCAAGTGTAAGGGTATTTGATGAAGCGAAAAGTGTACCGCTTTTAGGGGGTCATTTAAGCCCTAAATCGTATTTATTTGATCAAATATTGCCCTAAATCGTTCCTTTTGTCATTTTAGGTACTTTGGAGAAGAAATCTAGAAAAGGAAGCATTTTGGACGTTTTTGGAGCATAAAAGTGAAGAAAACGAAAAAGTCTCAAAATTATGCTGGAAAGTACCTTTGACGGCGTCAGGGATTGTTCCAGACGGTGTCACGGCTTGGCAAAAAAGGTGGATATGAAAATTACTCATGATAAGCCAGAGAATTTTACAAGGGAAAGTCTGACAGCGTCACCCTTTGAAGTGATCAAGGCCATCACGGTTTAAGCTAAAGAGTGACGGCGTCAAGCCATATTCTGACGGCGTCACCCCTTGATAGGCCAGAGCGGATTTTGGAGCACCAAACAGGGACGGCGTTAGGAAGGCCATCCGGGAACCCTAGACACGGCGAGGTGACGGCGTCAAGATCTATAACGTGACGCCGTCAGCCCTTAAACTCTATATATAGTTTTGCAATTTTTTGTCATTAGTGTGCAACTTTGTGAGGAGAAACCCTAAGACGAATTTCTGCCATTTTTAAGGGTTTTCATACCCTTGGATCTCCCATGTTTAATGGAAGATAAGTAATTGTTTAATCAATCAATATGTCTATGTGTTGTTTGATTACATCTTGTTCTTGTCTTTTGATTAACATGCTAGGCTAGATTTATCTTGTGTTTGCTTAGATCTAATGAAACCTAGCTATTGATTATCGGTTATTAGTGTGTTATTAATTGTATTGAATGATTCTTTATCGATGTTAGACTTAAGAAAACTGGCTAACCTCCTATACGGTAACTTGCTTGAACGTCTTTAGAAACATGAACCAATGCGTACTAGGTTTTTATGGTTGTATTTAATGCATGAGCGAATTCTAGTGATCCCATGTTAGGAGCTTCCTAGCCGGCTCGACATAGGAGTGAAGTAGGAGCTTGTAGAGTTGGGGAAGTACGTACGCCACCCCACAATTGATATTAAGGAATACACCCGTCATCCACGCAATTAATACACACTAATCAACCGGTAAAAGATAGTTAGGGAGTAAGGAAATCTAAGTAAACACATTTCTCTCCACATAAGTTTCACAACCTTTTCATTTTCAGTTATTTTATTTTATTTGCATTCGTAGTAATTTGGGTTAGTTGACTAGCAACTAATTCCGCCCACTCCTTCAAACCCGAGATTTTACTTGCTTTCATAAAAAAATATAAAAATACAAAAAAGAATCTTCCCTCACCCTTAGACCTACTAAAGTAGTTTTTCATAACTAACGAACACTATTCCCTATGGAGAATGATCAATCCCCCGTACTTACCACTACACTATACTACATCGGTCAGGTACACTGCCTGGTGGGGTTGTAAGCCTCTTGAGATCCCTCGAGAGGTAAAACCTGTTGTAAGGTTGCAAAACCACGCATCAGTGGCCTTTGCTACAAGACAAGTTAAAGCCTTTTTAGGAACAATGTTCTTCATGTCAACACTGTACATATTGCCCTTTCAAGGAATTTTAAGAAGTACTTGACTTTCATCAGGCATCTTAAAATCAGGAGAAAGTACTTTTATAACCATATGGTGAGTTATACGAAATAAGTTTATCGTCAATACACAAACAGTTGTGCAGTATAATATTTAAAATCTGATTATCACACCTCTTCATCGGCCCCCGGTTCATGTAATTAACAGTATAGATACGCCTCTCGACCAACTCCCGTTGCTCTTGATGCATGTTTTCTCCTTGGGTTTAATACAACCATTTTATTAATAAAAAAAAGCCTAATAAAATGCATACAAATGACGAATGAAAGATGATGAAATGAATTTAATGCATCTTCAATACCTAAAATTTAGTCATCTTATCTTTATACTTATTCTTCAATGATTGCAAATAAAGATAACAGTTAATAGAAGAGTAACTTGATTTTTTATTTTTTTTTGGGACGACAGAAGAGTAACTTGATTGATTTAATTACTCAAGCAATCAACATATATAGTTACTTGCAGTGTTGTTTTTGTTCTTGATCGGTCTACTCCTCTTCTTTTACCACATCACACTCGTCGTGAATGAAGGGAGATCTGTATTTTGATTAGAATAAAAGCGCATTTGCTTGAGGACAAGCAAATCTCAAGTGTAAGGGTATTTGATGAAGCGAAAAGTGTACCGCTTTTAGGGGGTCATTTAAGCCCTAAATCGTATTTATTTGATCAAATATTGCCCTAAATCGTTCCTTTTGTCATTTTAGGTACTTTGGAGAAGAAATCTAGAAAAGGAAGCATTTTGGACGTTTTTGGAGCATAAAAGTGAAGAAAACGAAAAAGTCTCAAAATTATGCTGGAAAGTACCTTTGACGGCGTCAGGGATTGTTCCAGACGGCGTCACGGCTTGGCAAAAAAGGTGGATATGAAAATTACTCATGATAAGCCAGAGAATTTTACAAGGGAAAGTCTGACAGCGTCACCCTTTGAAGTGATCAAGGCCATCACGGTTTAAGCTAAAGAGTGACGGCGTCAAGCCATATTCTGACGGCGTCACCCCTTGATAGGCCAGAGCGGATTTTGGAGCACCAAACAGGGACGGCGTCAGGAAGGCCATCCGGGAACCCTAGACACGACGAGGTGACGGCGTCAAGATCTATAACGTGACGCCGTCAGCCCTTAAACTCTATATATAGTTTTGCAATTTTTTGTCATTAGTGTGCAACTTTGTGAGGAGAAACCCTAAGACGAATTTCTGCCATTTTTAAGGGTTTTCATACCCTTGGATCTCCCATGTTTAATTGAAGATAAGTAATTGTTTAATCAATCAATATGTCTATGTGTTGTTTGATTACATCTTGTTCTTGTCTTTTGATTAACATGCTAGGCTAGATTTATCTTGTGTTTGCTTAGATCTAATGAAACCTAGCTATTGATTATCGGTTATTAGTGTGTTATTAATTGTATTGAATGATTCTTTATCGATGTTAGACTTAAGAAAACTGGCTAACCTCCTATACGGTAACTTGCTTGAACGTCTTTAGAAACATGAACCAATGCGTACTAGGTTTTTATGGTTGTATTTAATGCATGAGCGAATTCTAGTGATCCCATGTTAGGAGCTTCCTAGCCGGCTCGACATAGGAGTGAAGTAGGAGCTTGTAGAGTTGGGGAAGTACGTACGCCACCCCACGATTGATATTAAGGAATACACCCGTCATCCACGCAATTAATACACACTAATCAACCGGTAAAAGATAGTTAGGGAGTAAGGAAATCTAAGTAAACACATTTCTCTCCACATAAGTTTCACAACCTTTTCATTTTCAGTTATTTTATTTTATTTGCATTCGTAGTAATTTGGGTTAGTTGACTAGCAACTAATTCCGCCCACTCCTTCAAACCCGAGATTTTACTTGCTTTCATAAAAAAATATAAAAATACAAAAAAGAATCTTCCCTCACCCTTAGACCTACTAAAGTAGTTTTTCATACCTAACGAATACTATTCCCTATGGAGAATGATCAATCCCCCGTACTTACCACTACACTATACTACATCGGTCAGGTACACTGCCTGGTGGGGTTGTAAGCCTCTTGAGATCCCTCGAGAGGTAAAACCTGTTGTAAGGTTGCAAAACCACACATCAGTGGCCTTTGCTACAAGACAAGTTAAAGCCTTTTTAGGAACAATGTTCTTCATGTCAACACTGTACATATTGCCCTTTCAAGGAATTTTAAGAAGTACTTGACTTTCATCAGGCATCTTAAAATCAGGAGAAAGTACAAGACATTCAATGTCACAGAAAAGAACTGTGTTCTTTTTATCACACATTTGTGAGACACTAAAAAGATTATAATTTAACTCTTGTACATAGTACACATCTTCAAAATCTAAATTTCCAGTTTTGATTGTACCTTTACCGGAAATTTTGCCACCAAAACCTCCTCCAAAGGTAACATAGCCTCCATCTATTGATTGAAAATCTAAGAGATAAGACTTGTTGCCTGTCTTGTGCCTTGAACATCCACTATCTGAGTATCCTTGATACTCTTGTTTATCAATTGAATGTTCCTGTACCGAAGTGAGAAGTATTAGTTTCTTTTGGGGACCCAAGCCATTACTGACTTGGATCTGCCTCTTGCATCAATGAAATTTAATCTCTTAAGAACAGTTGATGCAACATTGGATTTAAGAATCCAACATGCTGAGGCCTTAACAACATTTGCCCTGTTTTTCCTAGCAGCAGTATTAACTACTTGCCTAGCAGTATTAACTGCTGGCTTTGCAGTTGAACCCTTTGGTTTCCAAACTTGTTTCTGGACCACTGCTTTTGATTGAATGGGCCTTGTAACAGTTTTTGATGCATTTTTGTAAGTTGTTTTTGTAGTTTTAACTGTTGGTCTTGGGTTAACAGTCATGAATGGTCTAACAGTAGAAACTGCTGTTGAAACTGCTCTGAGTTTTGTTCTCTTAGACTTAGAGTGAAAGTGAATTTGAGGAGTTTGCCTTTTGAAATTCACCCTATTGTTTTCATACCCAGATACCCATTTGTTACAGAAAGCTTCAAGATGATCAAAACTACCACATATGTAACAAGCTTTATTATAAAAGAAAAAGGCATCACCTAGTTGGTTAGACTTGAGACCATTCCAATTTCTTTGGTTACCTCTGGGCTTGCTAGTGGATCTATATTGTTCACAATATTTAACTGGTTGCCTAACATGTTTAATATTTTTTCTAGGCTTGACAGTATCTCTTTTGATCACTTTAGAAACCGTTGTTCCTGCTTTCTTAACTACTTCAGGTTTAGACATAACCTGTTCATCTTCATCATCATCAGATATCCAGTCTTCAATGACTATTCTATCTGATTTTCTATCAGAGGACTCCTTGTCCTCAGAAAGTGAAGTTTTACTTAAACTTTCACTAACTTTCTTAGGTTCATCAACAACTAGCTTTGTTTTTGGCTGTACACCATATTGCAGCTCAGGTTGTTGAAATTCAGGGACACCTGAATTTTCTAGGTCAATCCCTGGGGGTTTAGGGATACCTCTATATGGAGGTGGGACACTCTTATATCCTATTCCTGACTTAGCTCTGTTGATCACTTGACATTCTATCATGTTGGTTACACCTCTAGAAGCATGTTCTAGTGTCTGTGTAGTCAAGTGAATGTTTCCATTTTCCTTTTTGACCCTATCAAAAGCCTCTCTTAAAAGCTTAATTTCAGCATCTGTAAAGAATATGTCTTGTCTAAGAAGAGCTTTGTCATCAAAAAAAGCAAGTTCATTTTCTTTGTAGTATAAGATCTGCTTTTCTGTTGATTCTAAACCACACTTATAATTAATGTAGTTTTGATGGGTTTTGCTTAGCTCTTTCTTTTGTTCATCATAATGTTTGATTAAAGTTTGTAATTCTTTAAGAGCAATACAAGCCTTTGAACAAGCTTTTTGAGATTGCACCTCAGTAGTAGAAAAAGCCATGAGCGTCATCTATGAAGAATCTTCTTCTTCATCATCCATGAAACTCCAATCAAAACCTAGCCCATCAATAGCTACCATAGCTTTTGAGTGTGGCTCAGAAACCTCCCTTGTTTTGGATGTGCTTCCAAAACGTTTGTTCTTGCTATCTTGCTGCCTTGGCCTTCTACATTCTCTTGAGAAGTGCCCCATCATGTGGCAGTTATAGCACTCTATCTTTGACTTGTCAAAACCAGCAGTATCAATATTGCTGATTAAGAGCTTCTTCTCCGTCCTTTGATAGAACTTCTTGGCTCTCATGCTAAGAAGAGAAATTTGCCATTTTAGGTCCATTTCTTCCAGATCATCATCATTGATCTCTTGGAGGTCTTCATAGGTGAGCATGGACCCATTATTTTGACTTGTAAGAAATGCACAATAAGTCTTTTCATCCAAAATACCCATGGTACTGCTTGATGAACTAGCAGTACCAACACCATCAACAACTTTCACCTCTTCAATTGATTTTGAGGTACTAGGAGTTGACATAAATGCCATATTCCCAGTATTAGAACTAGTACCTCCATTTTTCTTCAAATCTTGCTCCACAATCTTAAAGTTGCTATACAAATCTATCAGCTCCATTCTATCAAGGTCTGGTTTATTCTTCCAGACAACAACATGCATAGCCCACTCTTCTGGTAAGCTTCTCAGAAATTTTGACTTCAAATCTTCTTGAGGTATTTCAACCCCAAGAATAGCAAGTTGGCTCACAATATTCTGAAGCCTATTAAACATATGGTCAAGAGATTCATTGTTGGTAGAGGAGAAGTTTTCAAACTGCTGCTTGAGCAGTGTCTTGTGGGTTTTCTTAGTGGCTTCATTTCCATCATATCTGGCAATAATGGCTTCAAATAATGACTTGGCATCTTTGAATTTGCTGAAGTTTACAAGTTGATCATTGGGAATGGTCATCATCAGCATACTTCTTGCCTTCAAGTTATTTTTCTTCTTTATTCTGTCTTCTGCAGATGTTGGCTTTGTCTGCATAGATGTCACCACTTTGCCATCCACTGTTGATGTAATGGTGGTAGGCTGGTAAAAGTTTCCATCTTCAATGATTTCCCAAAGTGCATAGTCTTGCATTTCGAAATATTGCTCTATCCTCAGCCTCCACATCTCAAACTCATTCTGTTTGAGCATGGGTAGTTTTGCAGCAACATTGGTTTGAATAGATTCAATGTCCATTTCTTCTTCTTCTTCTTCTAAATCAACTATATCATCCTGTCTCTGATACCAATTGAGAGGATTCGATACACTATAAGGTGGTTAAACCTTTGATGCTTTGTGTATGTGATAAGTTAAGTTAATATGATCAAGTACGCGGAATTTACTTAATCACACTTAGAAGGTTATTTGTGTTATGGAAATGGAACAGTTATGCTTGTGTACATTGAACAAAGAACATGCAATGTTAACACCAAACGATTCAATATTATTCAAGATAATACGAGTGATCTTTACTATCACTAGGGTTACAAAGACCTTGAATCTTATGTTTTTTATGACTTGTGATATATGTGTTTGTTCTATGTTCTTAAGAGTTATTTTCTAATCACTTAATTAGTCACACACATATCTAGTCTAACATCTTTCTTTTATATATCAAGAAAGATCTTTACAATATTGTTTAAGTCTTATCAAACTACTTGCTGACTTATCTTGAGTGTGTCAGTACATAAGATACAATATGTATCTGTGTACAGAACTTGTTATTGGTCACTTTGTCCAAAGATATTATCTACCGTATATACTTGACTTTAGTACACAAATATCTTTTCAATACTTATCCAACCAGCAGTGGTATATGTGACACTTATCCACTCAGCAGTATCGACTAGCAGTACCTTCTTTGTACTACCAGTACTAACTTCAGTTAGTACGGTTAGTTATAACTTGAACAGTCCTTAGATATACACTAGCGGTTGGAACTGTTAGAGTATTCTTCTCAGCAGTACTAACCTTCAACACTTGTAATTCTTGATACTTAAACTTCAGAACATTTAATTCCCAACAATTTGTGACCAAAAAGTGGTCATTATCCACAATTTTCCGACAACCACAAAATGCTCGGTTTCTTCGTACCCACTTTTAGAAAAACAGAAAACTAAATTTTTTAGCTTCTTAACATAATGCAAATTAATCTAAACAAAAAAGAGAATATAATCAATACCCATTACATACCAACAATTGCATCCATTTGTCTACAATAAAGAAATACAACATTGAACATGAATAAAGACTAAAAACATGATTATCAAGACAGCCTTCTTATAACACAATCTTTGAATCTATTGTTACTGTCCGCAATGTACAATAGAAAAAAATGACTAAACTTGCCCGCATTAATCCTCTCGTAAATGTTAAAGGCATATACCTCTTGATATGTGTATAAAAACACATATAATTTACCCGGTTTAAACCCACATAAACGTCCAAAAACACACAAATATTATAAATATCATTGAAAATGTGTTTTTATGTGTTACAAATGCAAAATGATTGAAAATAAGTGAAAACGAACCAAGTTTGCATAAATGGCAAGTCTAGTCCATCAAGTTTTAAAATTGTTAAAATTAGTCCCCGGGTGTTTTAACAAATGGAAAAATATGTTTTAAACCCTTGTACTATTTAAACTTGGCAATATTTACCCTTGTGATAACTTTGGAATAATTACAGGTTGGTCCTTGGAATTTCAGAAATGACAAGTTTGGTCCCTATGCTTGTTTAACTATCAAATCCGGATCCAACATTATCCCTAAAATCCAAACCCATTAAATCCAAACTAAACCCAGCCTATTTACTAAGCCATTTACCCAATCCATTTACCCAGTCCAAAGCCCAAACCAAAAATAAGCCCAACCATTATCTGAGTTTAAACCACTCAGTCAAACCAAACGTTGACCCGTCTTCCTTATACCGCCAAAAACACCAATACCAGACACTCACCCCCCACCTCACCAATACCACTCACCACCTCAGCCCCCCTCCTCCTACAAGTTACCTAACACATCCAAAAGCAATAAATGCTTCTCTCCCACTCTCCCACTAGCTAAATCAGAAAGATTGCCACTTGTCCACTTTTCCCGCCAAAATGGGATTGAACGAATGGGATCACCTCTAAACAATTGGATGGGTGGGATTAGCTCGGATTGGAGAGAGGAACCATTTGGGATTGCTATTAAAGGATGAGAAGGCTACAAGAATAAGTTGTCAGCTAGTTCAGGACCAAATTAATGTAGTAAATTAGTGTAATTTTAATTCAGTCTTAATTAATTTTATCAGTAGTAATTCTAGTTTATTTTAAGTAATTTATCACTTCTGTAATGTAACAATATTAAGTAGCAATAAAATATCAAGTTTCTAAATTTCCTGTTCAATTTGTATTAAGCTATTAGTTAATCTAGTAGCTTATTTTATGTTTATATAAGCTCATTTAAACTTCTTATAGCTTATAGTGAGTTTATCTTTGTTCTATAAGTCCTAATTCAAGATTTGAGAAAGGTCAACAAAAGTAAACTGGGGGTGTAATAAGCTGTTTCATGGGTTATAAGCCAAGCTGGATGGTTTTTCTGGTTCCTAGCTTGTTGACAACAAGCTAGGAAGGGTTTTTGGTCCTTGGTTCATGTTTCCTTGCTTCAACAGTTGTAAGCTTTTTTCTTATTTTTGCTTAATTTTCATTTTCACTGTTCATGTGCTTATCCATAGCTTATTATTGTTTTTATTTTCTCATTGATAGTTTCTAAGCATCTTTGATCTATAAAATCAGTAGTTATAAAGTTCTTTTTTTCATTTTGCTGAAAAACACTAAAAAGTCAAAATTAGTCAAATCTAGTATAGCTTAATTGATTGCTTATATTTCTGATAAAAGTTACTCATTAGGGTTTACATAAGTTAGATAATCAGTAAAATATAGATCTTTAGTTTCAAATTTGTGTTTTCCTTTGTAAACTCAAAATAGAACAACCATTAGAGGGTGTTTGGAATTGTGCAGTCAAAGGGTCAAAAGCTTGGTTACTGTGCACTTGCCATTATCCCAACTTTGTTTCATCTTAAATAAGCCCAAATAAGCTGTTTCTCAGACTTAGCAAGCTCAATTCACAGGTTTGGTAGTTTTGTGGCAATTGTGGATATTTTGGGCTGTGAAAAGCTTAAATGAGCCATAAGCTGGCACAAGCTCATTTTGGCCTTGGTTTTGGTTTTTCTGAGTCACTTATGGTTCATATAGTGTAGTCAAATAAGTTGAATTGGTTTGCTTTGGCTTGTGCATTTTCTGCACAGAACAGACAAAACAGCAGACTCATTGCTTTTTGACTGCTGATCTAGCTTCTAATCAGACCTCAATTAGCTTATTTGTGATGGGGCTTTTATAATTTTTTGATAGCCAGTAGTATAACCTAAGTTTTGCCCCCTTAATATCTAGTCCTTATTGCTTATTTATCAGCTTTAAGCTGTCTGCAAGTCTGCTCCATTTTTACATTTTCTGCATAGACTCTCAGCTGACCATAGGTGCTTAATTGCTTATTCCATAGTGCTTTTTGGTGTTTATAAGTTGTTTTAAGCTTATTTTAGTGTATTAAGCTTGTTCTGATCAGTTGGTCAATTTTCCTGCTGATTTGCTTATTTTTGGGCTTATTACTAACTGCTTATTAGCCCAAAAGTGCTTATCAGGCTTATCCAACTTCCACTTTTATTTTTCTTGTCTTTCTAATATTATTTTAGAATTATCTGTAAATTTTCATAATTTTCTGAATAGTTTTAATATTTTTAATCATTTTAATTAGTTCTTAATAGTATTTAAATCATAATAAATAGAATAATAATCAGAAAAATATAATTCCAATTTTCATAATTTTCTTTTGTCATTTTTAATCTAGGAAAAATATAAAAATATTTTTAGACCTTAATAAAATCAAAAATAGAAATAAAGTGATAGCTTCTATTTAATAGAATTTATCTTTTTAAATTTTAATTAAGTAATTTTCATTTTTATAATTTTCTTAGCTTTTATTTACTTAGTAATATTTTTAGAAAATGTTTTAGATTTTTCTTAGTTCATTTAGTATTTTTTATAAATTTAATTAGTTTTATAAGTTATTAAATAATAAATAATTAGTAATAAATAAATAAAAAGTATAAAAAAATATAATTTAAGTTTTTAAATAAGTTTTAAGTTATTTTACATTTTTAAGTTTTAATTTTCTAAAATTTTAATTTTAGTCCCATTTTAGCTTTTTCGTTACGCGTTTGTAATTTATTTATTCGCGTTTAATTTTATTGTGCATATTTGTCTTTAAATTGTTCATTAGTATAAAAAAGCAAAATCCAAAAATATCTGAATCATCAATCACTTTAATCCTAGCTTTGCACAGTTTTCCATTCACACCTCGTTGGGAAACGACCCAGGTGATCACTTGCCTGGTTTCACACACTACACACGAGCATCCTGTTCTGAGTCTGCATTTGTTTAAATATAAGTGTTGTTTCGGGACGGATCAAATTTTGGCGCCGCTGCCGGGGAGGTGTGCTGCGACTATTGTGAAGAATTTTAGCGATTAGTGATTCGAGATCCTTCTATCAGAAGTTCCTATTTCCCGAAAACAATATAAAATACAAAAATATTTTTCTTTTCTTTTCTATATATATATATATTATTATAATTATCATATAAAAAATTAAAAACCTAAAAACATTTTCCGTTTTCTTTAATAAACAACAAATAAATAAAAATTAACCATCGAAAATCAAGACAGAGTACTACCTAACTGGGGGTACGACCATAATAAGTTCCCAAACCTAAGATTAAAACTTGCCTTTGTGTCGCTTGCGAATTCGGCTCACCTTTGATTGATAAACAAACTCTAACGGAGGTTCTAGGATAGTCTGACATTAAATTGTCGGACTGAAAGAAGCGGGTTTTTAAGGAGCGTAATTGCCCACCTTTGCTTCTCCGCCACTCTGTGCGTTTGTCAGTCAGAGAGCTACCGTACGCTGGTTGATTTAAGGTTTAAGTTCCTTGTGTTGTGCTTTGATCTTGTTTTAATTGAAAAAACCAAAAACCCAAAAATATTCATCTTTACCCTCTTACCCTTTTTGATTCTTTATCCCTTTACCCTCTATCCGTTTGATTCTATCTTCTTAACCCTCCTTAATATTTGATTCTCATGTCGTCACCAGGCTATCTCTGCTCTCGTTGTAGAAGTCCGGTGGGTGATTATCTTCGTTGTCCCAAGTGTTCGTGTAAGAAGTGTGGAAATGATGCACCACACGGATCTTGTTATTGGTGTGATTTAGCCCTCGAAAGAGAGCTTGATTCCATCGATAATACTCTTCACGATTATCAAGAACAAGAATCAGAGACCATAACGGAAGAGGTGGAAATTCCTAGCTCTCAGAGCACACCTCTTGTCCCACCTCCGGATTCTTTTTCCGAACACTCTCCACAACCCCAGCCATCTTCACTCACTCAGCTTAATTGTTGTATGTGTGAAAATCCGTTGGGGGATGATTCAAAGTGTAAGCAATGTTTTTGCACTTATCAGCCATTCACACTTGATTATCCAGATTTTCACAACGATTTCAGTACCCCTTCTCAGGATTCATTTTGGCAAGAGCCGTGTTATCAAAACTTCGATGATACATCATTTCAAAATATGCCAAATGATCCTTGTGAACATTGTGGAGGTCCACACCCAAGTTTTGATTGTCAAACAAATAACCCGCTTGTCTATGAGCAGGTTTCTTGTAATAATCAAAATTTCGGGTATGACCAATATCCATATGATTCACCGAATCAGTCACAACAGTTTTACTGTTGTGAATTCTGTGGTGGTCCACATTATGAATCCGATTGTCAAACGAGGACCCCGCTTGTCTATGAGCATGGCCCTTATGACAATTATGACTATTCTTCTCATGACCAACCTTCACAGAATCAAATGATTCAACCTCAGCCATCTCCTCGTGAAAAATCTATTGATAATGTTATCCAAAAACTTCAAAATATGATGGATACACTTAATGATTTGGCTGTTAAAAATAGCCAAGAAGATCATCATCAGAAAACTATTGGAGAGCTTCTAGCTGAAGAAGAACAAACAGCTAGAATGAGTTCCAAATATCGTCAAACTTTCATCTACGATGACGATGATGATGATTCTATGTGCGAAGATTGCGAGAAATCGTCAGCTGCAATTACACCTGTCCAAAAAAGGCAGGAAGACAAGACTATTGCAGAATTGCTAGATGATGAGCAAATGGAACGTATAAAAACCCTTTATATTGATGAGGAGAACGACGAGGAGAGTGCTATTCCTTTGAATAATATCAATTCTCAACTCCCTCAGTCTATTGCAAACACACCCATCTTACAGTCTATGGACTCCGAGGACTCTCGTATTATGGGGGATGAGCATATTAGCACTATTCCTGAAAAGGAATCGGACGAATTCATAAAGTCTAGTGCTGAAAACCTTGTCCCAATCCCAAGTAAGTCCGAGGGTATCTCTGATAATATGTGTGATTTGCCTTCTCTTGACATTTCACATGATCATGTTGAGATGTTTTCCAATTCTGACGATGATTATACTTCAAGTAATGATGATTCTTTATTTTGTGAGGACATCGATTATGTTGAAGAATTTCCTTCTGAGCCTGTCAGCTTAGAAGAAGAGAATGATGAAGAAATTGACGCTGAAATCAAAGATGAAGCTCTTCGAGCAACATTATTGACTGTCAATCTTCTCATTTCTAAAATCGAGGCTTTCAATAAAAAACCCATTTCATCTCCTATCCCCATAAAGGATAGTGACCTGTTTTCCGATGATTCTATTCCGGAAATGGAAGCCTTCTGTTTTGATCAGATGGGAGAGAAAATTAGTGGCAACACCACTTCTCATTCTCATAATTCTCTCCCCGATATTGACTCATTCACCTTTGAGGAGTTCTCCAGTGAACTCACTCATATCATATCTCCGCCGGAGTATGATAACTTTTACCTTGATCTTGACAAAGAAAATCTTTATGTCTCGGAGGGAAATATTCTCAACATTGAGAATTTGATTGATATCACAATCCCATCCCCCCCACCCTTGAATTGTCTTGATCAGCTGAGCTTAAATGATGAGGTTCATGATCCTGAAATCATGAATTCTCCTTCTAATAATGATGAGTTAGTCATGATTTTTATCATGACTTTCTTTCTTTTCTTCACCTACAAGGTGACTTCTCCTGTTCTTCACTCGTTTGGGAATGAGAACAAAGTTTTTGACCCCGGCATTTTCATTTTTCATTTGTAAGCCGGGTCTCTCTGTGTATATCTCATCGGAGTGGAACTTTCAAGTACTTCAGTGTTTATCCAAACATTTTGAATGAAAGTCCGATGGAGATGGTTTCGTCCACTTACTTCCCCATGAACCAATGAATTCGGGGTCGAGTCAAGCTAGCGACTCGGTTATCAAAAACAGTAGCACATATATGGGTTTTCACCCATGTTTCACCTAAGTGTGGGGGAGATGCCCCACATGTTGTAAATATGTAAAGTTTCTAAAAAAAAAAAAAAAAAAAAAAAAAAAAAAAGGAAATTTGCATGCCTTAACGGCTTAAATGCAAATTAAATAAAAATAAAATAAATATCTATATGAAATAAAAGGCTATTAGTATTTCCCTTTCACGTTCTAAGTATTGGTTTCACAACCGGTTCTTTGAATATTGAGGGCAATATTCAGTTCTAAGTGTGGGGGGGAATTCTCGCGAATTTGATCAAATATACCATCTAGTACCCCCATTTTAGCCAAAATTTTAAAATTTTTTCTCACTTAGAACGCAATAAATGGTTATCAGTCCGCCATGTCTAACCCACATAAGGATTGGCTAATCCGAGAGCAAACGGCTCTTGGTAAAGATATATCAAATCCGTTGATGGCTTGCAATTTGCCCAAAATTGTATGGTATTCGACTCACCATATCTTCATAAGTGAAGAGTTGGCTAGCCCGCAAGGTTATGGCTTGTGGTAAAGGCAGTGAAATTCCATAATTGGTAATCAGCTCACCAAAGATAATAGTAATAATTTATCTAAGAGTTGGCTAGTCCAGAAGCAAACGGCTTCTGGTAAAGACAAATCAAAACCGTTGACAGCTTATGGTTTGCTCAAAATAATTTGGTTATCGGTGTACCAAAGTTCTTACTTGAACTGAAACATTTGGCTACTCCAGAAGTAATGACTTTTGGTAAAGAGTTGAAATCCATTAAATCTTCATAAATGATTGCTAGGGACTAGCAATAGTTTAGTGTGGGGGATTTGATATGTGTCTAAAAACACATATAATTTACCCGGTTTAAACCCACATAAACGTCCAAAAACACACAAATATTATAAATATCATTGAAAATGTGTTTTTATGTGTTACAAATGCAAAATGATTGAAAATAAGTGAAAACGAACCAAGTTTGCATAAATGGCAAGTCTAGTCCCTCAAGTTTTAAAAGTTGTCAAAATTAGTCCCCGGGTGTTTTAAAAAATGGAAAAATATGTTTTAAACCCTTGTACTATTTAAACTTGGCAATATTTACCCTTGTGATAACTTTGGAATAATTACAGGTTGGTCCTTGGAATTTCAGAAATGACAAGTTTGGTCCCTATGCTTGTTTAACTATCAAATCCGGATCCAACATTATCCCTAAAATCCAAACCCATTAAATCCAAACTAAACCCAGCCTATTTACTAAGCCATTTACCCAATCCATTTACCCAGTCCAAAGCCCAAACCAAAAATAAGCCCAACCATTATCTGAGTTTAAACCACTCAGTCAAACCAAACGTTGACCCGTCTTCCTTATACCGCCAAAAACACCAATACCAGACACTCACCCCCCACCTCACCAATACCACTCACCACCTCATCCCCCCTCCTCCTACAAGTTACCTAACACATCCAAAAGCAATAAATGCTTCTCTCCCACTCTCCCACTAGCTAAATCAGAAAGATTGCCACTTGTCCACTTTTCCCGCCAAAATGGGATTGAACGAATGGGATCACCTCTAAACAATTGGATGGGTGGGATTAGCTCGGATTGGAGAGAGGAACCATTTGGGATTGCTATTAAAGGATGAGAAGGCCACAAGAATAAGTTGTCAGCTAGTTCAGGACCAAATTAATGTAGTAAATTAGTGTAATTTTAATTCAGTCTTAATTAATTTTATCAGTAGTAATTCTAGTTTATTTTAAGTAATTTATCATTTCTGTAATGTAACAATATTAAGTAGCAATAAAATATCAAGTTTCTAAATTTCCTGTTCAATTTGTATTAAGCTATTAGTTAATCTAGTAGCTTATTTTATGTTTATATAAGCTCATTTAAACTTCTTATAGCTTATAGTGAGTTTATCTTTGTTCTATAAGTCCTAATTCAAGATTTGAGAAAGGTCAACAAAAGTCAACTGGGGGTGTAATAAGCTGTTTCATGGGTTATAAGCCAAGCTGGATGGTTTTTCTGGTTCCTAGCTTGTTGACAACAAGCTAGGAAGGGTTTTTGGTCCTTGGTTCATGTTTCCTTGCTTCAACAGTTGTAAGCTTTTTTCTTATTTTTGCTTAATTTTCATTTTCACTGTTCATGTGCTTATCCATAGCTTATTATTGTTTTTATTTGCTCATTGATAGTTTCTAAGCATCTTTGATCTATAAAATCAGTAGTTATAAAGTTCTTTTTTTCATTTTGCTGAAAAACATTAAAAAGTCAAAATTAGTCAAATCTAGTATAGCTTAATTGATTGCTTATATTTCTGATAAAAGTTACTCATTAGGGTTTACATAAGTTAGATAATCAGTAAAATATAGATCTTTAGTTTCAAATTTGTGTTTTCCTTTGTAAACTCAAAATAGAACAACCATTAGAGGGTGTTTGGAATTGTGCAGTCAAAGGGCCAAAAGCTTGGTTACTGTGCACTTGCCATTATCCCAACTTTGTTTCATCTTAAATAAGCCCAAATAAGCTGTTTCTCAGACTTAGCAAGCTCAATTCACAGGTTTGGTAGTTTTGT
This sequence comes from Artemisia tridentata subsp. tridentata, assembly GCA_021014915.2. NCBI lineage: Eukaryota > Viridiplantae > Streptophyta > Magnoliopsida > Asterales > Asteraceae > Artemisia > Artemisia tridentata. The sequence goes on from CP139504.1 coordinate 174,119,262, forward strand.
GGCAATTGTGGATATTTTGGGCTGTGAAAAGCTTAAATGAGCCATAAGCTGGCACAAGCTCATTTTGGCCTTGGTTTTGGTTTTTCTGAGTCACTTATGGTTCATATAGTGTAGTCAAATAAGTTGAATTGGTTTGCTTTGGCTTGTGCATTTTCTGCACAGAACAGACAAAACAGCAGACTCATTGCTTTTTGACTGCTGATCTAGCTTCTAATCAGACCTCAATTAGCTTATTTGTGATGGGGCTTTTATAATTTTTTGATAGCCAGTAGTATAACCTAAGTTTTGCCCCCTTAATATCTAGTCCTTATTGCTTATTTATCAGCTTTAAGCTGTCTGCAAGTCTGCTCCATTTTTACATTTTCTGCATAGACTCTCAGCTGACCATAGGTGCTTAATTGCTTATTCCATAGTGCTTTTTGGTGTTTATAAGTTGTTTTAAGCTTATTTTAGTGTATTAAGCTTGTTCTGATCAGTTGGTCAATTTTCCTGCTGATTTGCTTATTTTTGGGCTTATTACTAACTGCTTATTAGCCCAAAAGTGCTTATCAGGCTTATCCAACTTCTACTTTTATTTTTCTTGTCTTTCTAATATTATTTTAGAATTTTCTAATATTATTTTAGAATTATCTGTAAATTTTCATAATTTTCTGAATAGTTTTAATATTTTTAATCATTTTAATTAGTTCTTAATAGTATTTAAATCATAATAAATAGAATAATAATCAGAAAAATATAATTCCAATTTTCATAATTTTCTTTTGTCATTTTTAATCTAGGAAAAATATAAAAATATTTTTAGACCTTAAGAAAATCAAAAATAGAAATAAAGTGATAGCTTCTATTTAATAGAATTTATCTTTTTAAATTTTAATTAAGTAATTTTCATTTTTATAATTTTCTTAGCTTTTATTTACTTAGTAATATTTTTAGAAAATGTTTTAGATTTTTCTTAGTTCATTTAGTATTTTTTATAAACTTAATTAGTTTTATAAGTTATTAAATAATAAATAATTAGTAATAAATAAATAAAAAGTATAAAAAAATATAATTTAAGTTTTTAAATAAGTTTTAAGTTATTTTACATTTTTAAGTTTTAATTTTCTAAAATTTTAATTTTAGTCCCATTTTAGCTTTTTCGTTACGCGTTTGTAATTTATTTATTCGCGTTTAATTTTATTGTGCATATTTGTCTTTAAATTGTTCATTAGTATAAAAAAGCAAAATCCAAAAATATCTGAATCATCAATCACTTTAATCCTAGCTTTGCACAGTTTTCCATTCACACCTCGTTGGGAAACGACCCAGGTGATCACTTGCCTGGTTTCACACACTACACACGAGCATCCTGTTCTGAGTCTGCATTTGTTTAAATATAAGTGTTGTTTCGGGACGGATCAATATACCTCTCTTTCTGGGCCCGGGAAACCACCCCATATTGAAAAAGCCTGTCGCCAGCCCCTCTCATACAGGAATGATACTAGAGGCAACCTATATCAGCAAACACAACAAGTTCTCAGTCACATTAGGATACATAGAATTAATTGGATACGTTTTCACTCAGTTAAATATATGAACGATGTTTACAGATGATACCTGAAAATCTTAGAAGATGCAGGCCTGTATTCGCCATATTTCTTGGAGCCACTAGTTAATGTTAAATCAAGATGATTTTCATTACCACTGTAGACTTTTTTACAGATGCCACATTTCAAAATAGACAGAGGCGTAGAATCACTGCAGTAAAAACATTAAATTTCGAATGTAAGATATACAGGCGGTTGAAAAATACAGATAATCATGTCAACTAACTTAAAAAGCAGAACTTGCACCGAAAAAACTGGATCACCATTCCATATTAACAGGTCGTAGCAAATGGGGCAAGCTTGTGTTTTCTTATTTGCCTCATTTTCATTCAAATAAGCTCCCTGCGTACAAAGTACACAAGTTTGAAAATGAGACCTGTCTTTTTTTAATGTATTCGTGTTGGGTCATGAAAAACCCAAGAATACTTAAAACATGATTTGGACACAAATTAACTAAGTGTTAACTTAAACCGTGAACAATTCAAGTCATTGAGAGAACAGCCTCTCAGTGAGTCATCTTCAGGATGTTTAAGGCGAATTCAAGAAGAAGGATTCACTACTCAGGAAGGCGGTACTCCCTGATGTAGCACTTAAGCCAAAGAAGAAGATGATGGTTCAGTGAGTGTTTGACAAGAACTCACTAAACCTCAATCTCCTCAACAACAATGAAGTAATTAAGAGTGATGACTGAGAAGCGTTTCCTGAAGAACCAAGTGCCTGTGAAGATAGGCAGAAATATCTAGGAAGGATTTAAGATAAGATCAAATCTTATCTTGTCAGGAAGAAATCCTTCCAAAGACGGCTTAAAGTCTTGGAGTGTCAGACCAAACACTCCTAAAGACTTAATAGGCCATTTCTATTGGTTCTTGGAAATGACAATTACTGTTGTAATTGTCAGACACGCTTGCTCAACAACTTGTAATATTTTAATTACTTTTACTCAGTTTACTTGTGTATAAATAGATTGAGAAGGAGAGAAGTTGAGTGTGTTTTGTACAATTAAAGCTTAGACTTTTGCAAAACAACTTCTCTCCTACAAAGAGTAACGCATCCCTGAGATAGCTCAGTGAGGTCGCATTGTTACCACTCAAGCAAAACTTAAGTTTAGATAGGAGACACCACCATACCTTGTCTATTCAATCCCAAGTGTTTGTTCCGCAAAACACTTGGGTATAGATTCTGATGCGTAGCGTGTGTCGTTGCGGTTTAGCAGTTTTAATGCCTACTCAAGTTTTAAATTTATATTTAGCCGACTTATCAATAACACACACACTTAACGAGCAGTGTCCCCGGTCAGTATGAATATAATGGTAAGTAGAGTGTCGATCACTAAGAGTGAAACGTATTATCTAGTTATTCTAATTAGTATTTTAATATATTAAGTTAGCTATACAATCTAATCTAACGCAAGGGGGTTCAGCCTGAGAGACTGGCACGATTTGGTTGCAATTAAATAATAAACTAAACCAATAGGCACGAATCAGCAAGTAGCACACACGTACACAGATAAATACTCGAGACAATAAGAGGGCTGTCCTTATGATAAGTAGTTTGTCACTTGTTTTATTGCTAGTGTTATATGAAGTGTATAGTTCGATGCAACGCACCGAGATTAAGTCCTTTCTCGTTGGTTCTAATCTTATCGGCGAGTAAACCCTTAATGATTACTTATGACTATCCTATTTATCTTTCTCCTACTTTTCTACAGACCATAGAATGCATAGGCGATCTAATAAATAGGCGAGGGCAGAGGCATGGCGACCCGATCAACAATCAGCTAGACACAGAGGTTATCAATGCACTAATAAAAGTCACCAATGACATCAACATATAAACTTTAATTAATGAGAAAGCAGTTTTAAGGGAGTGCAATCTTTCCGTTGTCAAATTACACAAGCCACCAATCTTGATGAATTAAAGTTTACTAACACAATAAAACAAAACTACTTAATGAATTAAACACATGCATCACCTTCTTACAGCTCTTGTATCTTTGATTTGGGTGTGTCTTGTGCTGCTGCCTTGACTGAATTCGTCCTAGGTTTCTGGTCTTCGGTTAAAAACTTCGGAACTCGGGACTCTCAATTCGTCTGGTCTTTGGGGTATTTATAGTTTCTGTCTGAGGGTAGGATGCGGCGCATCTAGTAAGTAGATGCGGCGCATTGACTTAACTTCGCGTGGGGTCCAAGATTATAATATTCAGGAATATTCGTACACCGCCAGAAGATGCGGCGTATCTTTATCTTTGGATGCGGCGCATGTCCTCTTGAATCTTGTATCGTATCTGGTGAAATATTGATAGTGATGCGCCGTATGTGATAAGCAAGATGCGGCGCATCTGGAGCAGATTAGTCTTGATCTTGTACATTTCAGTAGACTCTTAACTTCTTGCATGTTTTGCTCCATAATTAGTCCAAAATCGCCAAGTTTCACCAAATGCTTGTTTTCAACTGAGAATTACAAAAGTAAACGATTAAGTATCAATCCTCATACATAATATAATAAAACAAGTCAAATAATTAGGATAAATGATAGTAATAAAATGTACTTATTTGAGTTCATCAAATATCCCCCCACTTGAACTTTACTTGTCCCCAAGTAAACCTTAGAATTAATCTTAAAGGATATTAGGATTTATTTTTTATATTTAAGCATGTATTCGTTTTGTCATAATCACACAACTAAACACTTAACGAATTAGAAGTAAAATAAAATATTTTGATAAAAGCAAATCTAATCGTTTAACTGTCCAGTCGCGACGAATATTCTATCATAAGCTTGGCAAGTATACACATCTCCTCCACTAAAGCCAAGGAATAACAAGTCTAAAGCGGAAAAAAGGGTTTTTAGGCTCACAATTTTTGAAAATAACGTCATGTGTGCAGCTATGCACTTAGACTTTAAACAAAAACATGCTAAAAAATTTTAAATTTTGATATATTAAGCACATTTTAAGCATATTTTGAAAAGTTTAGGACAAGTAAGTGTTAAGTGTTCTAATTCTCCAATCCCCCCACTTAAGTTAAACAACGTCCTCGTTGTTCGTATGAAAGGTTAAAAACTGGAAAATAAAAGAATTAGAACAGAAAAACTCCCCTGAGATTTGCTCGGTATGATCCTCCATTTGTATTAGAGCAAAAATCATCTTTCTTGTGGATTAGAACGTTTAGGCTTCATATTCGATGTATCCACAGGAAATGCAGGAATCTATAATACCACCAAGGCTTCAAAACACACCTAAGGTAAGAAAGGTTCAACTTGCATAACACATTAGTAGTTAGGAAAAAATAAAACATAAAAAATAAAAATGAAAATCATCAGGTCAGTCGATGCGCCGTATATTATTCAAGAAGATACGCCGTATCGAGCCTGGAATAAATACCGATCAGAATAAAAGATGCGCCGCATCCTTAACCAGGGATGCGCCGCATTAAAATAAACTGATAAAAAATTTTAAATTCGAAAATAAAAATGCAGAAAAATAAAATAAGATATGACCATTGCAGGAGATGCGTCGCATCTCAGAATTGAGATGCGCCGTATCCTCTGCGGCCTGACCGACTCGACACATAAACAGAAAATTAAAAGATAAATCCGGGTTGTCTCCCGGTAAGCACTTGTCTTTATTCCAGAGTCTTCAAGTTAGACTCACGTTCAGCTCTTTATTCCATTACTAAATGCTTTGAATAAGTAGACTCATGTTCAGCTTATTATTATCGATACTTCAGTTGGTAAACACATAAGTAGTGTGTGCATTAGGCAGTTGCTCCATAACTTCATCAGGTCAGTCGATGCGCCGTATATTATAGGGGAAGATACGCCGCATCGAGCCTGGAATAATTACGAAATAAGATAAAATAAAGGATAGGATGCGTCGCATCTGTTTTACTAGATGCGGCGCATGTAGTTACCAAACAGATTGCTAACAGTCTGCTGTAATATGGCTCATCCCACAGTATATCTCTCACGTCCTCTCGTACGCTCATGCTGAACTTAATGCCAGTCTTCATCAGATATAACAAGAAACATAAACTGAAGCATTAGATATACAGATGTTAGTAATAATCAGTACAGTCCCAAAAGAATATAAGTAATGTACGAGAAAACATGTCCGTAATGAAAGTGCAAAAAGTGGTCAAGCTGTAGGCTGGTCGGGAGTCACGTCATCTGATTGTGCTCCTGAAGTACTAGCTTCGTCAGTCCTGCGGCGAACCCTGCGCTCGTATGTGATAATCCCTCTGACATAAGCACCATCCGGAAGGTGGTGGCTGACCCCATTAAGAGCCATCACCCTACTGACGCCGTCGACTAACCAGCTCGTATCTCTCCTCAATCCAGCAAGCTCAACTCTCTGTGCCTTGAGACTCTCTCTCAATGACCTAACCTCAAGCTCCAATCTCTCAACCCTCTGTCCAATAGTGCGGGGAGCTGGTGGTGCTGGTGCATGTACTTCCTCCTGAGCGGGAGCAGCAGCTGGGGCTGCCTGAGCATCCCCCTGCTCCGGCTCAGCAGGCCTAGATGGTCCTAATGGTGCCCAGAAGTATCGACCCATCACCTCCTCGCATATCCCAAGCCTAGTCGCAAGGTAGTCTGCATCCATACTAGGTAATCTAGCCACATCAATCGGGAGATCAGCGGGAATCTCATCACCTAATACCCCAAAGTGCCTAGCAAGACGAGAGACAAAATGACCCCCAGTCATTTGGCTCCTACCATCTCTTCCCGGAGCAACCCTGTGTAAATAATGTGCTAAGAAGTGAGGGATGTTCACCACAGCTCCCTCGTCCATGCTTCGTAAGAGAAAAAGATCCAAAGTAGTCACTTTCTCAGGGGATTGTCCCCTCCCGGCAATAGTCAGGGCGATCAGACGATGACAAAGTCTCCTCAATGGCTCCCTAATCAATGTGTATGAAGGAGTGGTGGTGGTGGAATCACCCCCAGATGAAATCTCAACCCAATAGTCTCCTAACTCCCCACGATCTGAAACAACCCTTAGACTGTCAGCCCAATAATCAACAAAACTTGGGGATGCCATTTCTGCTGTAGTGTGCAATCCGAGAGCTAGTATGAACTGTCCCATAGACATCCTTCGCTCAAAACCACCCAGTCTGAATACCAAAGTGTCAAATGTGTCAAGACCCAGATCAGTCTCCCTGTAGTGTATAGTGCAGAAAAACTCCAACATCAAAACCTTTATCAACGGTTCCTCAATCCTAAACAACCTTTCCCAGGCGTAAGACCTGAATAAAACCTGCCCCTCCCCATCTTTGTGTATCATCTCCAATCTAGTTCGTAATTCCTCAGCAGCGTTACCCTCATCAATATTCCTGATGCTATCAAAATCCAAAATTGGAACACTGAATACTTTCCTGTGTTAGCCCCATTGTTTCAAAACGAAGCCATGGGTGTCTACGGGCGGCATCTGGTAACGCCATCTGAAATAAATTTTCAAAGTTAATAAGCAGTCTGCAAGAAAGGTAGATACGGCGCATCTGATTTAATCAGTGCGGCGTATCTGCACAAAGTATAAGAGATGCGGAGCAAAAGATGAGATACGGCGTATGTAGATGCGTCGTATCTAGATTAAGCAATACGGCGTATCTAGAATTTTATTAATTTGGAAATAGGTCGTTACGCCGCATCAATCAACCTAGATGCGCCGCATCTAAAAGCATATCAGTATAAATAAAGGGGATCAGGCAGACTTTTCAAGAATCCGTATCCGTGACGTAAACTACCACTAAATATCACAGTATCGTATACCCCTTATATCAGTTCTAAAGGCTCAATATACCACTACTAATCCATTTCCCACCAAATATTCAAAATCGAATAATAAACCCAAATTTTCGGTTAAATCAAACTAGGCCAGAAATTCGATGATTTATGCAAGTTAAACACGGGGGAGATCATCTAATACTAGCCCTAATCATATCTCTATATCATTTAAGCACAAATCAAATTAATCATATAAACCCTAATTTTCGTATTAACCAAGATAAAATTGAAATGGAAGAATTACCTTAATTTTATGATTAGGAGAAAGATTATAGATCGGATTAAAGGTGGATTTAGGAAAAATGATCGGAATTAGAGTATAGTTTTACTGTGTGTGAGTTCTTAACTGTGTGAGTTTTTGCAGTAAAGATTTTAGATCTGGCGCATTCCCGTCGTATTTATAGGGCAAAAAGATGCGCCGTATTGGAAAATTGGATGCGCCGTATCTATTTAATCTCGTTGACTAGTCAATGAGTCCTAGATGGTCAGAGATACGGCGCTTTGGATATTTAGATCCGCCGTATCGCTATGTTAGTGAACGAAATTTAAATAAGGAACGTACCTTGGCCTCCGCAACACGATTCTTTATATATCAAATTGGGGTAAAACGGTCATACCATATGATGTAATTTAATCCAAAATAAGAGCAATGGGTATAAACGTTTTATTAACAATTGTAATCTTATTGTTTAGTGGATAGGGATTTATTCCGAGGTTAGGAACAAATATCGTTTTAAAGCGTACAAAATTAAGATTACAATTTGAATCAGACGTATAATATGGATAATAAAATTGAGATTATAATGTAGAGAACTTCCCCTTGGGCTGGTTGAATAATCGAAGAGGTTACGTTTGATCACTCCAGCTAGCTTCTCTCGGTTTGGTTCAGAATGTAATCTTTTATGGTGATGCTTGAATCATCCTTTATCCTGAAAATAAACAGCTTGCACACGAGAGTAGCGGACCGATCAAAGTAAATATCAAAAATCAACTATATTTATCAAATTATATTCGTCGTATTAACAAAAGTTAATGCGTCGTATTTTCGTTACGTTTCAAAATATAAGATTTTTTATTCAGAAGATACGCCGTATCGATAGAGATCGATGCGCCGTATTTGTTTAATAATTCGAAAACTGTTTTTAATTAAAATAATAGATACGCCGTATCTGCTAAAGCAGATGCGTCGTATATCGTTACCGTTTAGAAAAAAAATTTATCAAAAACCAGATACGCCGTATCTTGGGGAAAAGATGCGTCGTATCGCTTTATCGCTTAGAAAAAAATTTCTTAATAAAAACAAATACGCCGTATCTTGGGAAAAGATGCGTCGTATCGAATTAATTAAACGCGTTGTATTTTGTAAAAAATTGAACGCAATACGCCGTATCTGAGAAATCAGATGCGCCGTATCGTTCGATTTAGCTCAGTACAACGATAGCAGAATACGAAAAATACGAAAAATTAAAACAAACAAATAAAACACACGAAAATAAACACAAACAAAAGCAAACAAATAACACACACAAACAGAAAATATGCAAAATAATACAATGAATGCAAATTAATCTAATACACAACAAAATTAGCAGTTAGATTAAAAATTAAAAACCTAATTAAAATACTAATCAAATTGACAGATAATAACAACTCACTCTCCGGCAGCGGCGCCAAAAACTTGATGCGTAGCGTGTGTCGTTGCGGTTTAGCAGTTTTAATGCCTACTCAAGTTTTAAATTTATATTTAGCCGACTTATCAATAACACACACACTTAACGAGCAGTGTACCCGGTCAGTATGAATATAATGGTAAGTAGAGTGTCGATCACTAAGAGTTGAACGTATTATCTAGTTATTCTAATTAGTATTTTAATATATTAAGTTAGCTATACAATCTAATCTAACGCAAGGGGGTTCAGCCTGAGAGACTGGCACGATTTGGTTGCAATTAAATAATAAACTAAACCAATAGGCACGAATCAGCAAGTAGCACACACGTACACAGATAAATACTCGAGACAATAAGAGGGTTGTCCTTATAATAAGTAGTTTGTCACTTGTTTTATTGCTAGTGTTATATGAAGTGTATAGTTCAATGCAACGCACCGAGATTAAGTCCTTTCTCGTTGGTTCTAATCTTATCGGCGAGTAAACCCTTAATGATTACTTATGACTATCCTATTTATCTTTCTCCTACTTTTCTACAGACCATAGAATGCATAGGCGATCTAATAAATAGGCGAGGGCAGAGGCATGGCGACCCGATCAACAATCAGCTAGACACAGAGGTTATCAATGCACTAATAAAAGTCACCAATGACATCAACATATAAACTTTAATTAATGAGAAAGCAGTTTTAAGGGAGTGCAATCTTTCCGTTGTCACATTACACAAGCCACCAATCTTGATGAATTAAAGTTTACTAACACAATAAAACAAAACTACTTAATGAATTAAACACATGCATCACCTTCTTACAGCTCTTGTATCTTTGATTTGGGTGTGTCTTGTGCTGCTGCCTTGACTGAATTTGTCCTAGGTTTCTGGTCTTCGGTCTTCGGTTAAAAACTTCGGAACTCGGGACTCTCAATTCGTCTGGTCTTTGGGGTATTTATAGTTTCTGTCTGAGGGTAGGATGCGGCGCATCTAGTAAGTAAATGCAGCGCATTGACTTAACTTCGCGTGGGGTCCAAGATTATAATATTCAGGAATATTCGTACACCGCCAGAAGATGCGGCGTATCTTTATCTTTGGATGCGGCGCATGTCCTCTTGAATCTTGTATCGTATCTGGTGAAATATTGATAGTGATGCGCCGTATGTGATAAGCAAGATGCGGCGCATCTGGAGCAGATTAGTCTTGATCTTGTACATTTCAGTAGACTCTTAACTTCTTGCATGTTTTGCTCCATAATTAGTCCAAAATCGCCAAGTTTCACCAAATGCTTGTTTTCAACTGAGAATTACAAAAGTAAACGATTAAGTATCAATCCTCATACATAATATAATAAAACAAGTCAAATAATTAGGATAAATGATAGTAATAAAATGTACTTATTTGAGTTCATCAGATTCTTTGATTCATTTCTAATAAGAATTTAAACGTTGAAAATTACCTTGAGTTTTATATATTCACGTTTTATAACTGTTAGAATTAATCATAATATTGTATTAGTCATAAACACAAATAGATTAACTTTCTAGTTAACTCTAAGCGTGTAAAGGGACCATCAAGTGGTTTCAGAGCCTCTGGTTTATAAAATCCATTTAAACTAACCAAGAGTGCTCTAGGTTTTTAAAACCAATATCCTACTATGACTGATATCAATGTACCCCAGCTAGTCTACAAAAAGGGTGGCAGCTACTCCGCTGTTGCACCCAGATTGAAGCTGGGAAATTTAGCAAATGGAAGAAGCGTATGATTTGCTATCTTACCAGTATGGAACCCTACTACATCACCTGTATCAGGGATGGCCCATTTGTCCCTAAGACAGCCGTAGGGCTAAACAAGCCTGAGGTCCAATGGACCATTGATGAGAGGAGGGTTGTCAATCAAGACCAACGCCTGAAAAGCAACCTTATATCATGTCTTCCTGACGAAATAATGGAATCAGTCATCAACTGTCTAACAGCCAAGCAAACTTGGGATGACTTGGTAAACAGCTTTGAGGGTCCCTCAGATACCAAGGAAAATAGGGTCATGGACCTTAAACTTGAGTATAATACTTTCAGGGCAAAAGACTCTGAAAGTCTCTCACAGACCTACACCAGATACAAGACTTTGATAAATGAATTATCAAATGATGGTGTTGTACTGTCTAAGCATGAGACAAATGTTGGCTTTGTCAACAGTCTCCCTGAGATAACTTCTCACAAGGCCTGAGGAATGCTAACCACATTCAGACCCTTGAGCTCCCTGAAATTTATGAGAAGTTTGACTATGAAGACAACTTGATCTCAAGGAGATACCCTGACTCAAAAGCTCTTGAGTCCAAAAAGGCCTTAACCTCCACACCCATATCAACTGCTTTCTATTCTAATGGTGTTGTGCAGGATATTCAAGAGGATTCTGAAGAAGAAATTGATGAAAGGACTGGTGAGGAGTACCTGAACGACCTGAACTTGGAATTCCAAGAAAGGGCACTCCTTGCTAGTTCAAGACGTTTCATCAAAAGAAATCAGTCCAACTTTACAAAACCAAAAGCAAATGAGACCACTGAATGCTTTAAATGTGGTAAAAAGGGTCATTTTTCTAGGGACTGTTATTCTAAAACTATCTCAGAACCCTCTTACAAATTCTCAGGAACTAACAAGTTTCAACCTAAAATGTTTCAGTCCACCCAACAATTTCAAAACAAGGGTCAAAAGGATTTTGAAAAAAAATATAGGAAAATCAAAGCTAAACTTGCACTTCTTGAAACTAAACCCATATTGCCTCAGGCTGCTCAAACATCTAAACCTATTCAGACAAAGAACAAGGTATTAGTAGCTGAAGCATATGATTGGGATGAAGAAGAGGCTTCCTCAGATGAGGAAATAAGAGTTAGTGCACTGATGGCACTTTCTGAAGAGGATCAGGTGGCTGTGGGAAAAAGCCATGCTAGGAATGGAGAGTGGGTCAACATCACCATGAAGAAGGTAAATACTTTACTTTCTATGGATGCTGATTCTGATTGGCAGTCTTACATGAATTATATTTTTGTTGATCTAAAGTTTGTTGAGGAACAAAGGCTTAACCTGTTTTCAAAATATAACAATATTGTGTCAGAATTGAATAAATGTAGAGATGAACTGCTTGTACTAAAGCAAGCCAAACTAGAAACAATAACTCTACAAATTCAGAACACTGAGATTTTGAAACAAAATCAAGCCCTTCAAACTGAACTTAACAAAGAAAAGGCTGTTATCCAAAGCTGGACCAAGAAGAACCCTAAGGTTTTTGACACTGTGGGATTAATCTCTCAGAAAACTATTGGAATTGACCCTCTTATGGTTGATCCAAATGTGTGTCACAATGAACTAAACTTTGTTCTAGCTGGCATATCTTTTGAGCAAGAAATGCTTCCCAAGTCTAATGACTGGATTGTCAGGGACAACCCAGTCAGTAAGTTACCAAACTTTGAGACTGGAAAGATCTTGCTTCCTGAAAGTCAGGCCTTGAAAAATATGCTTGGACTTACTGAACAACTCAGTAAGCTTGAACTCACTGAACAACTCAGTATCACTGAGCATGTGAATGAGTCAGAATCAGAATCATACCCACCACTTCCTCCACTAAATACCCTTCAGGGTGCTACACCTAACTTAGGCCTCCCACCAATGGTCTTCTCACCACACTCTCCAAAGGAGAGATCAGGAAAATGAACAACCATCCTGAAGAGACCAACCCTTGATGTCTCAATAAATACTGATGACTCATCAACTTCAGTCCCTTCTGAAGTTACAACCCAAGGCCCTGATTCAAAATTTGATCAGTTGGCTGAAATGGTCAGGAAGCTGGGAGAGAAGATTGCATCTTCTGAGAAACCTTCTCAATCCAAGAAGGAACAAAAACTAGCTTCCTCAAAAACCAAACCCAAACCCACAAAATCCCTGAAAAGATGTGAACTATGCAACTATACAAATCATCTCACTGATGATTGCTATAGAGTCCTTTATTGCATGATTTGCAAAAAGGAAGATCACAGGACCTCTGATCATAAAAAATGCTCAGTCATGTCAAACTTTTCAGGACTTAAGACTCAGTGTCTGAACTACCCTTCTGATTCTAAGCAGAAACAGAAGCAAAAGACCAAGCCTTTTCCACCTTGCCCATTATGTGGATTCAATGACCATCATCTTGAGGATTGTCAAATTGACAAACACTGTGAATCTAGTGGAAGTTCCACTCAGAAATCCTCAGGAAAAGAGAAGGTCATTCAGTCAAGAAGAGGAATGAATAAACAATTCTCTCAGACTACTGAGGCTACCCCTGCGACTAAATACAAAACATGTGGTAGCTCACTCCACTCAACCACTGACCATGAATCAATTAATACTTTCATAAAGACCTAAAAAACCAAACCCTCCATGAAATGGAGTCCTAGAAAGAACTGACCCAGTTTACTATTTGTGCAGAAGCATGCAAGGGATCCTATTTGGCATCTAGACAATGGATGTTCAAAGAGAATGACTAGTGTTAAGGAGTGTCTGCACAATTATGTGGAAGAACCAGGACCCAAAGTGATATTTGCAGATAATTCATCATGTCTCACTGAGGGTTATGGTTCAGTAAACTGCAATGGTATTGTCTTTACTAGGATAGCTTATGTAAATGGTCTTAAGTACAATCTGATCAGTGTCAGTCAACTATGTGATGCAAAATACATAGTTCAGTTTGATTATAAGCAAGGAACCATCTTCAATGCAAATAAGGAAATTGTCCTCATTGCACCAAGAAGACAAGATGTTTATGTATTAGACATGTCCAGTCTAACTCAGGATGGAACTTGTCTCTTTGCTAAGGCCACTGATACACTCAACTGGCTTTGGCATAAGAGACTCACCCACCTGAACTTTAAAAACATAAACAATCTTGTAAAACAAAACAAGGTCCTTGGCTTACCATCACTTGTGTTTTCAAAGGATAAACCATGCTCAGCTTGTGAAAAAGGTAAACATCAGAGAGCATCCTTTAAAACCAAAACCAACTTTTCCATCAGGAACTGCCTACATCTTCTCCATATGGATCAATTTGGACCTATCAGTCCAAGGTCTACTAACCATGAGAAGTTTACTCTGGTCATAGTGGATTAATACTCTAGATACACTTGGGTATTCTTCCTGATCAAAAAGAGTCAGGCAGCTGAAACAATCATGTCCTTTGTCAGGAACATTGAAAATCAAAATGACATTAAGGTCAAACAGATTAGAACTGACAATGGGACTGAGTTCAAAAATTATGAACTTGAATGTTTCTGTGATGAGAAAGGTATTTCCTAAAACTTTTCCTCTCCATACACACCTGAACAAAATGGTGTTGCTGAAAGGAAAAATAGAACACTCATTGAAGCTGCTAGGACAATGCTATGTGGATCAGTCCTTTCCAACCATTTTTGGACTGATGCAGTCAAAACTGCCTGTTATAAACAAAACAGATCCATCATTGTCAAGAGACATGGGAAAACCCCATATGAGTTATTCAAAGGAAGAATCCCAGACATCAGCTACTTTCATGTCTTTGGGTGTCCTGTGTTTATTCATAATCACAAGGATCACTTAGGAAAATTTGATGCAAAAGCTGATGATGGATACTTCCTGGGATACTCACTTTTCTCAAAAGCCTTCAGAGTGTTCAATACAAGGAGACAGCAGACTGAGGAAACATTTCATGTTACCTTTGATGAGAGCACTGATGCAATCAAGTTTTCAACTGCCTCAGTAGAAGATATAGGAATTGATAACTCTTCAAGATATCCTCCTGATGAATATCTTCCTGAAAACAATCCTTCTACTCAGTACCAAGATGATGCTAACCTCTCCTATTACATAATCCCTCACAACCTACCTAACCTAACCATCACTGAGTTTGTTGAGGCACATGTAAACACTGATGAAATTAATCAGTCTGTTCAAAATGCTCTAGAACCAAACAATCTCAGCGATCTGGTAGACACTCAAGATCCAATCAATGATCTTGTGTCTACTCCAGAACCAACCCCTCTACCTAATCAGGCCTCCACAAATTCAAATCAGTATCTAGGACCTCAGGAAAGTTGGACTAGGTCTCAGGACAATGAAATTGTCAATATTATTGGAGAGCTTACTGAAGGCATGCTCACCAGGTGCATGGCTGTTAGTGTAAGAGCAACTTCAGCCAATGAATGCCTATTTGTGGACTTCATTTCCACAATTGAACCCAAAATGTTAAAGAAGCACTTACACATCCAAGTTGGGTTCAGGCCATGCATGATGAACTGGAACAATTTGACAGAAACAAGGTAATGACCTTGGTCAAATGTCCTGAGAATGTCTCATTCATTGGCATGAAATGGGTATTCAAAAATAAAACTGATGAAAATGGCATAGTCATTAAAAACAAAGCCAGACTTGTAGCCAAAGGCTATAATCAACAAGAAGGCATTGACTATGAAGAAACATTTGCACCAGTAGCAAGGATGGAAGCCATCAGGATCTTCCTTGCTTTTACTACATACATGAACTTTAAGGTGTACCAAATGGATGTTAAAAGTGCATTCTTAAATGGTTCACTGAAAAAAGAAGTTTATGTTCAGCAACCTCCTGGATTTGAAAGCCATGAGTCTCCTGATCATGTCTGTAAGCTTAACAAAGCCCTTTATGGACTGAAGCAAGCTCCCAGGGCATGGTATGAGACTCTCTCAGCCTTCTTAATCCAAAAGAAATTTGTCAGAGGAAAGATAGACAACACATTGTTTATCTACAAGAAAAATACTGATGTCATACTAGTACAAGTGTATGTTGATGACATCATCTTTGGCTCAAAAAGTTTCAAACTTTGCAAACAATTTGAAAAACTAATGGCAAAGAAGTTTGAAATGAGCATGATGGGAGAACTGACATACTTCCTTGGTCTACAGATCAAGCAGACTGATAGAGGAACCACTATCAGTCAAGAGAAGTATGTAAAGAATCTACTGAAGAAGTATGATCTCAGTGACTGTGCCTCAGTCAAAACTCCCATGGTCCCCCCAAACAACCTTGGTCCTGATCTCACTGGTAAACCAGTAGATCAAACTCTCTTTAGAGGAATGATAGGATCACTGATGTATCTACTTGCATCAAGGCCTGATATCCAATTCTCAATATGTCTATGTGCCAGATATCAATCTAACCCAAGAGAATCTCATACCACTGCAGTGAAAAGGATATTCAGGTACCTGAAAGGCACTCCTAACCTTGGATTATACTATCCAAAGTGCTTAGGACTTGATCTTAAAGGATACTCAGACTCTGACTATGTTGGATGCAACATGGACAGAAAAAGCACCTCAGGCTCTTGCCAAATACTTGGTGGGAAACTAGTCTGTTGGAGTGCTAAGAAGCAACAATCAGTTGCCTTGTCCTCAGTTGTGGCTGAATATGTTGCAGCAGCTAGTTGTTGTGCAAATGTACTCTGGATGAAAAGTCAACTCAGTGACTATGGAATTCAGTATAACATGGTACCCATCTTTTGTGATAACACAAGTGCAATTGCAATCTCAAACAACCCTGTTCTTCATCAGAGAACAAAACACATTGATATCAGATATCATTTCATCAGGGACCATGTCATGAATGGTGACATTAAATTACACTTCATCCCTACTGAATATCAGTTACCTGATATCTTCACCAAACCTTTAGATGAACCAACTTTCACAAGACTGAAAGCTGAATTAGGAATGTTGGATATAGAGAATCAGTCCACTGATTGAATCCTTCCAACTGAAGTGTAAATTCTTAAAACCTCAGGTCCCTGACTCAATGTGTACATCAGTGAAAACAAATCACTGAATCCTCAACCTCAGGAACTAAACCCAAGTTCCTGAAATCTTTAGGGTTCAGGAACTAAACCCAAGTTCCTGAATCCTTGTAGCTCAGGAATCATTCCATATTCCTGAATCATCAGTGACTAATCCCAAGTCCCTGAAAAACCATCACTGAATGAAAAGTCATTCAGGGCCCTGAAAAGAGACATTAAATACTGAACTCATATTTAATTTAAGAATATTTGTTCTTTTTGCCTTTCTGGCTTCCACCTCTGGGCCACCACATTCCCACTTGGCATTAAATGCCTCTCCAATCACATTACAGATATGTGATGACTCATCTCTGCAAATTACACTTTTGCAGAACTGCTCAACTGTTCACCTTGACTGTTGCGCCAAACCAGGAAAGTGGAGTGTTGGCATTAAATGCGGATCCCAAAACATATTATTCAAAACAATTTCCAATAATTCTTTTTGAATAAATTAAGATCGCTCAAATGTCTAAAACACCCCCATCTCCACTTCCTTATAAATAACCCAACCAAAAGAAACACACACACGTTTTTATAGAATCTTAAGCAAAACTCTGCCATTTTTAATTCTCAAAAACAAATTGTGTGTGCATTCTTAAGCTTTAGAGACCCAGAAACCTTAGTCAAACCCAGACTCACCCACAAATGGCTTCTTCTAATGCTATCGCATACGCCCCCAATGTGGAATTCCTCACTGGGGACGTTGACCTAACAAAGAACAATGTGGTAGGAAATTTCTCTTATCCACAAAACTAACCAGCCTACAAGAACGTTATGAAATTTCTTCGTAATTGTTTTCTTGCAAAGGCTTTCACTCACACCCCCTCAGTCATCTACCATGACTATTTGAGGGAATTCTGGTGCACGGCTGTGGCTACCAGCCCCAAAAAAACCAAAGAGTCAATCATCACCTTCACGGTGATGAATGAGAGCAGAACCCTTTCCTTTGACTACTCAACCTTCATCAAAGCCACAGGCCTTGACTTTGATGAAGCGTTTGCACCCAACCCTACTGATCAGGACATAAAGAATGAACTGATCTTTTTAGCACCCCATGACCCCAGACGTCCTACAACGTCTGCTGGAGGCTTATTGGAAAAAGCCCCAGTAGTCAAAACATGGTTCAATCCTATCTGGAGGATACTGATGACATTTGTCATTCAGGTCCTGGGTGAAAATAAATCCTCTACGGAACAATTGAACTCATCACAACAATTGATGCTGTTCAGTCTCCTTGAGGGTACAAAGGTTGACATCGGAGGAATAATCTTCCGAGACCTTGTTGCCAAGCTCTCAGGAAAACATAGGCAAAGGCATATGTCCTACCCTAGATTTATTTCCTGTGTGCTTCAGGACCTACTTGGTTCTGACTACGTGAGGCCTGATGCAGAAGGTACGAAGCCTGACGTCCTGCACAAGTCAAACTTCACTAGTGGCATCAGTGAGGTTACAAATATTGCCCTGACTGAATACATGAAATCAGTCATTCAGGGCAAAGACGCTGTCTCACCAGTTCCTTCACCGACCAAAAAGGTGAAGAAGACAAAGAAGGGTCAGTCCAGCCAGGTGGTTAGACCCAAGCCACTCGCCAGTGAGACTGATCCTCAAAACCAACTAAACCTTAAAAAGAGGTTGAAAAAGGCCGAGACCTCTGAGACACCCATTTCTGAGACCCTCTTGACCTCAAAACAAAGGCCAATGGAGGTCACTGAGCAATCATCCTCAGTGACCTCGGGCACACCCTTTCCACATGGTTCAATTGACATAAACAAGTCAGAGGGATCAGGAAGCATTCCCCCCTCACATCCGGAGGAAGGTACTGATAAATCACAATCAGTGCCCAAGGGAGGAAAGGGTCCTGAATCCTCGGTAGGGCAGCACCACCCTACTGGGAAGAGGACCCACACCCCCTCACATCCCGATGAAGGAACTGTCAAAAAATAATCAGTTCCCAAGGGAGGAAAGGGTTCTAAATCCTCGGTAAGGCAGCACTACCTTACTGAGAAGGGGACCCACAAACATTCACATCCCGTTAACGTTCCTGAGCAATCACCCTCAGGATCTCAGGGAGAAAAGGACCCTAAATCCCCAAAAGGACAGCACAATCCTGATGGGAAGGGGGTCCTCCAACTTTCACAATCAGTAACTAGTGATACTACTGGAAAACACCCATCAGTGGTTGAAGGTGCTAAGGGGGACAAAGACTCAGAGGGAAAGAAACAACCCGCTGATATGGAACCCATAAACCCCTCAGGCGGTCCGATTCTCTCAGAAACTGCCCCCAAAAGCCAGGCTGGTGTTACCCCAGTTATTATGGCTAGTCAGGCTGAGCAAACCCACTCAGTTATTATGACAACGGGGTCAGGACCTGGCCAAACCAAAGGCGAGTCTTTTTATAAAGAGGAGCCGGTTGAATTTTTGGGTATTGAGTCCATGGGGGACTTTCAGGCTCTTATCGAGTCTGATGAAGAGCTCAGGAAAGAGAGTGAAGAGGAAATGTTTGAGGTAGGTGAGGATATGGAAACTGATGTACAATCTGAACAACCTGAACAATCACATCAGTCATCTCCTCACCAAAGTGAAGAGTCAGGTTCTCAATCTTCTGATTCTTCTGATACTGGGGACATCCACAAAAAGTATGATGACTCTCTTCCCCTCACTGAAAGAAAATTGGTCAAGTTCCTACTCAAGACCAATAGAGCTCTTTACACTGGTCTCACTGAAGAGATGTTCGATCATCACACTGAAGCTGTTGTTCGCTATGCCAACCTGAAGGCAGATGTTGAAAGTTATCATGATGATGTGATCGAAATACATTCTGACACCAATAACTCCCTGACAGCTATGGATCTTCATTTCAGGAAGTTCAATCTTACCCTTGAAGGCATCACCAAAAGCCTTGGAACTATTCAAACAGCTGTCAAGGATAACCCAGAACTCAACAAGAAGGTCCTTCAGGCTGCTGAGACTTACCAGAAGCAATCAGCTGAATTCAGTGATCTTCTCAGCTTACTGAAGGATTCTAATATTCAGGGTCTTAGCTCTTCATTGGACTCAATCAGGACTTCCTTGGGTCTTCAGGAAAAACATCTGGGTACTTGGGCACAATCTTCAACATCCTTGGCATGGTCTCTTGGGTCAAGGATGTCAGGCATCGAAGCTTCTCAGGCATCTCTGGGGGATAAGATCTCAACTCTTCAGAAAGACACCTCGGACATCAAATCAATGATGACTGAGATCTATCAGGCCTTCAAGGGTCCTGCTGCTCCAGTGGCTTCAACTCTTGCTATCACCATGGCTCAAGCAAAAGTTGAGGGGGAGAAAGACACTGGAGTCCCTGAAGTTTCCACAAGCCAGCAACCTCCTTCTCCTCCTTCTCACACTGAAGGGGAGATTCCTGAAGCTTCTTCCACCCATCAAGAAAAAGGCAAAGGCATCCTCACTGATCCTGAGCCTCAACCAGCACCAATCTTGGTAGCAAAGGATCCTGAATCACCACCCAGGATCCCGTATGATATTGATGGAGTTCTTCACCACTTCTCAGCTGATGAACTCAGTGCTTATCTGGAGGAAGAGGAAGCAAAGAAGAAGTTAAAGGAGGAAGAAAAGGTGAGCAAGCCTGCTATTATTAAGGTTGTTCATGAAGAGGCTGAGAAGATTGGTCTTGAGGCTAAGGATCTTTCAGGAAGAGAGGGTGGTATGACCTTTGTAAAAGCTCAGACTGAGGAGATGATCACTCTCAGGAAGAAAAGGGAGGAAAGGAATAAAAGGGCTGAAGAGATCAGGCAGAACAGAATTAAGAAATATCAGTGGTATAAGACTAACAGGTTGAAGCCAGAACCAATCATTGATATTCATATTCATCGAAACACCAATCCAGCCACTGTTACTGTCTACAGAGGTGCTGACATGAGAAACTTTGATGTTCATACCCCATTCAGATTCGCTGACTTTGGGATCATAGAATTGGATGAGTTGGGTCCATTAATAGCAAAGAAATCAAATGTTGTAGTCCCTAGCCTGTTGAAGTCCTTGAGTCTGAGGTACGAAAGACTGGCAGCTGCACCTCAGGAACTTGGCACTCCATCTCTTCTTCCTGATTCAGCACAACCAGCTTCCTCTCAGTCTTCTTCAAGGAAAACAAAGAAGATTGAAGCTGAGCCTGAGATCAAGGTTCCTGGTCTTGACTGCAATAGGGCTCTCCCTGAAGGTGTTCCTTTAAGGAAAAATGTGGTCATTGAACAACCTGAAAGAGGTTTGTTCTTCATTGATGAGTACGGAGACCAAGCCTTCCAGAGGTGGAATGATATCGATTTGTCAGGGGTCAAAGCTATGCTTGGTTTTCTAATGATGGCCTCTCCACTCAAGAGTCCTGAAAATGTGAAGTTTTGTCAAGATCTGAAAAAGAAAATCCATGAGCACCCTGACCAACAAGAGCTGCAGTCAAAAAAGCCCAAGCTTGAAGCCCTTGGTATTAAGTTGAACTGATGAATCTGCCTGACTACCACCACCACCACCTTTTTGTACTTAGTTTTTTAGGACTTGTAATGATATCAATAAGATGATGTTTTTATTATTTCAGTGTCCTTATTTACATTCTAGTACATTCAGTATGAGTAGAAGTCATTAGCTCACTCATAACTGATCAAAACACTTAGGAATAATTTATATCCAAATAGGGGGAGATTGTTGGGTCATGAAAAACCCAAGAATACTTAAAACATGATTTGGACACAAATTAACTAAGTGTTAACTTAAACCGAGAACAATTCAAGTCACTGAGAGAACAGCCTCTCAGTGAGTCATCTTCAGGATGCTTAAGGCGAATTCAAGAAGAAGGATTCACTACTCAGGAAGGCGGTACTCCCTGATGTAGCACTTAAGCCAAAGAAGAAGATGATGGTTCAGTGAGTGTTTGACAAGAACTCACTGAAACCCAGTCTCCTCAACAACAATGAAGTAATTAAGAGTGATGACTGAGAAGCATTTCCTGAAGAACCAAGTGCCTGTGAAGATAGGCAGAAATATCTAGGAAGGATTTAAGATAAGATCAAATCTTATCTTGTCAGGAAGAAATCCTTCCTAAGATGGCTTAAAGTCTTGGAGTGTCAGACCAAACACTCCTAAAGACTTAATAGGCCATTTCTATTGGTTCTTGGAAATGACAATTACTGTTGTAATTGTCAGACACGCTTGCTCAACAACTTGTAATATTTTAATTACTTTTACTCAGTTTACTTGTGTATAAATAGATTGAGAAGGAGAGAAGTTGAGTGTGTTTTGTACAATTAAAGCTTAGACTTTTGCAAAACAACTTCTCTCCTACAAAGAGTAACGCATCCTTGAGATAGCTCAGTGAGGTCGCATTGTTACCACTCAAGCAAAACTTGAGTTTAGATAGGACTAACTGTATAAATAACACAATTTAAATTTGTACTAGCAGCACAAACTTTTGTAATAGCAGTAGTATCTTTTAAAGTCATCAGCAGAAACAAAAATTTATTTACAAAAACACAATGTTTAAAATCATTGAGGATTAAGCATTACAATACTTGCTACCAAGTACTGAAACCTTCCAACATCAAAAGCTTTGGTTAGCAGATCTGCAAAGTTGAATTCTGAAGCAATTTTAAGAACTTGAATTAATCTTTTCTCATTGCAGTCTCTTATAAAGTGATGTCTAATTTCAATGTGTTTTGTTTTAGAATGTTGCACTGGATTTTTAATAATACAAATTGTACTACTATTATCAATATGAATAACAGTGTTCATGAAATTGTACCCATAGTCAAGAAGTTGGTTTTGAAGCCATAAGACTTGAGCACAGCAACTTGCAGCAGCTACATATTCAGCTTCAGTTGTTGAAGTAGCCACAGTTGTTTGCTTCTTACACTGCCATGAAATAAGTCTACACCCAAGGAATTGACATCCTCGAGTTGTTGACTTTCTATCCAAGCTAGCACTAGCATAATCACTATCCGAAAATCCTACCAAGTCAAAAGGTGACTTGCTAGAATACCATAGACCCAATCTAGGTTGACCCTTGAGATATCTAAAAATCCTCTTGACTGCTGTTAAATGAGAAACCTTTGGAGTTACTTGAAATCTTGCACAAACACAAACAGAGAACATGATGTCAGGTCTTGATGATGTAAGATACATCAAAGATCCTATCAAAGATCTGTAAGTGTGTACATCCACATTTTCTCCATCTAAGTCTTTTGGAAGAGGCTTCTCAGAGTCCATTGGTGTGCTTGCCATTTTTGAATCAGCAAAGTTGAACTTCCATAGTATCTCAGCAACATATTTATCTTGACTAATAAATATGCCTTCATATGACTGTTTAACTTGCAAACCCAAAAAGAATGTAAGTTCCCCCATGGAACTCATCTGAAACTTATCATGCATAAGCTTCTTGAACTCCAAACACATCTCCTTCCTTGTAGATCCAAAGATAATGTCATCCATATACACCTGCACTAACAGAAGATCCTTCTTGTGCTGTTTGATGAAAAGTGTCTGATCAATCTTTCCTCTTTGAAATCCATTCGTTTTTAAATAGGAAGCTACTGTTTCATACCAAGCTCTAGGTGTCTGATGAAGGCCATAAAGAGCCTTAACAACTCTGTACACTTTGTCTGGATGGTCAGGATCAATGAACCCTGGAGGTTGTGAGACATACACCTCTTCTTCAATTGTGCCATATAAAAATGCACTCTTAACATCCATTTGGTAAACTGTGAAGCCTAAAAATAAAGCATAAGCTAAGAAAAGCCTAATTGCCTCAAGTCTTGCTACTGGAGCAAAAACTTCATCATAGTCTATCCCTTCTTGTTTTGTGTACCCTTGGGCCACTAATCTAGCCTTATTCCTAATCACTATTCCCCTTTCATCCCTTTTATTCTTGAAAACCCATCTAGTGCCAATTACCTTTGCATCCTTAGGTAAATCAACTAGCACCCAAACCTTCTGAATCTTGAACTGAAGAAGCTCCTCTTGCATAGCTTCTACCCAGCTTGAATCATCTAAGGCTTTCAGAATGTTCTTTGGTTCATCTTGTGAGATAAAACATACAAACAAGCAAGTGTTTGAAAACTCATGCTGCTTTGAAGCATAAAGGGCATCAGGAAGCCCTTGTTGGTCTGAAGACATCAGTTGTTGTCTTGTCTTCACACCTGATTGTACATCTCCAATCACATTGTCTAGGGTGTGGACTTTGTGAATCCTTGTGTGTTGGGTTGAAGGAACTTGATAGGTAGGTGTGATATTGCTCAAATCTACCTCATTATCTGAGAAATCTCTTTCATTTGAGTCTGAAGGGCCAGCAGTAGAATCATTTCGCCTAGCAGCATAAAAATTAAGCCTAGTAGCAGAATGCTTTGTCTCAGCAGCACTATCATCAGCAGAAACATTTTGTTGTTCCTTTGTTCCATCTTCCTTGAGTTCACTTTCAACATCTTCTTTAGCTTTACCAAAAGAAGATTCATCATTTGTTGAAGTTGAAACCACACTGGTACTTATTGGCATCCATATATAATCTTGATTTGTCTCCTTGTCTAACCCTGCCTCATTTGTTGTTTGTGAACCTGAAAAATCATTAGTTTATGCAACAACAGGCACATAATTCATTGATTTGGTTAGAGTTTCAAGATCAAATAGCCATTTTAGTCCTTGACCTTCTACATTGGATTTATCTTCCAAAAACTCCACATGTAGATTTTCCTCTACAATCCTAGTTCTTGTGTTGTATACTCTAAATGCTTTGCTATTAAGAGAATATCCAACAAAGAAACCTTCATCTACTTTACCATCGACTTTTCCTAAATGGTCTAAGGTATTGAGAATTGTCACATAACATCCAAAAGGTCTAAGAAATCCTATTGCAGGAGTTCTACCTCTAAAAAGTTCATATGATGTCTTATTGTGAGGCTTAACAACTAAAACTCTATTCTGAACATAGCAAGCAGTGTTGACTGCTTCAGCCCAAAAAGTTATAGGTAGCTTAGAATCAGCTAACATAGTTCTAGCAGCTTCTATTAATGTTCTATTTTTCCTTTCAGCAACTCCATTATGTTGTGGAGTTCTAGCAACACTAAATTCTCTCCTAATACCATTTTCTTTGCAGAAATCATCCATAACTCTATTTTTGAATTATGTCCCATTATCACATCTAATGACTTTTACTCTTTTATCTACTAGGTTTTCTATCTCAGTAATGAAAGTCTTAAGGATGCTAGGTGTCTCATCCTTAGTAGCTAAAAAGAAAACCCATGTAAATCTACTATAGTCATCAGTAATAACAAGACAATATCTCTTATGCATTATATTACTTACTGAAACAGGTCCAAATAAGTCCATATAAAGCATAAACAGTGATTGATTGATAGAGTTAAAAATCTTGGACTTACAAGTGGATTTGTGTTGTTTGCCTTTAAGACAAGCAATGCATGTTTGATCATTTTCAAATCTTCTGTGAGGTAAACCTCATACCAAACCATTCTTAACAATCTGATTTATGGTTTTGAAGTTAATATGACCAAGCCTCCTATGCCATTTCATTGATTCATCTAATGTGGCCTTTGCAACAAGACAAGTTAAAGTCTTTTTAGGAACAATGTTCTTTATGTCTACACTGTACATATTGCCCTTTCTAGGAATTTTAAGAAGCACTTGACTTTCATCAGGCATCTTAAAATCAGGAGAAAGTACAAGACATTCAGTGTCACAGAAAAGAACTTTGTTCTTTTTATCACACATTTGTGAGACACTAAAAAGATTATAATTTAGTTCTTGCACATAGTACACATCTTCACAATCTAAATTTCCAGTTTTAATGGTACCTTTACCGGAAATTTTGCCACCAACACCTACTCCAAAGGTAACACAGCCACCGTCTAATGTTTGAAAATCAGAAAGATAGGACTTGTTGCCTGTCATGTGTCTAGAACATCCACTATCTGAGTATCCTTGATCCTCTTGTTGATCAATTGAATGTTCCTTTTGAAGTTCACCCTATTGTTTTCATACCCAGATACCCATTTGTTACAGAAAGCTGCAAGATGATCAAAACTACCACATGTGTAACAAGCTTTATTATAAAAGGAAAAGTCATCACCTAATTGGTTAGACTTGAGGTCATTCCAATTTCTTTGGTTACCTCTGGGCTTGCTAGTGGATCTATATTATTCACAATATTTAACTGGTTGCCTAACATGTTTAATGTTTGATCTAGGCTTAACAGTATCCTTTTTGATCACTTTAGGAACCCTCGTTCCTGCTTTCTTAACTACTTCAGGTTTAGACATAACCTGTTCATCTTCATCACTATTAGTTATACAATCCTCAACAACTATAGCATCTCCTTTCTTAACAAAGGACACCTTGTCCTTAGGAAGTGAAGTTTTATTTAAACTCTCACTTACTTTTTCTATCTTAGGACCCTCAGTAGACTTAGAACCATATTCCATTATTGGTTCTTGAAACTCAGCAAAACCTGTGTGTGCTAGGTCAATACCTGGAGGTGAAGGAACACCTCTGTATGGTGGAGGAACAGATTTGTATCCTAAACCTGACTTAGCTTTATTGATTACTTGAGCTTCCCAAATCTTGTTAATTCCCTCTGAGGCATAAGCTAAAGCATCTACTATTATCTTAACATTTTCACTGTTATTTAGGGCTTTAGCTAGTGCTGCTCTTTCTGAGCAAATTATTTCAGCTTGAAAATCTATTTTTCTTTGAAGAGCATTCATGTCATCAGCAAACTTAGACTCATTTTCTTGATAATGTACAAGTTGTTTTTCAACAACAGATATACCTCTTTTATGGTTACCTAAGTTGGCTAATGCATCATATAATTGTTCTAGTTGATCATCAAATCTCTTTTTAAGATCTTCATAAGCTTTAAGAGCAGAGCATGATTCAGTACATTTAATTATGGAATTTACCTCTGAATCAGAAGAGACCATTAGAGCAGTCACAGTGGCCATAAGTGCAGCATTTGTTGGTGCTTCCACTTCATCAGCCATGAAGCTCCAATCATAGTTGATACCATCTATGGCTAGCATAGCCCTTGGTTCTTCAACTGTGATTTCCTTCTTCTTCTCTTGCCTATACCATGTGCTTCTATTGTCCTGCTTCCTTGGGTTTCTACATTCTTTAGCAAAGTGTCCTAACCTGTGACAGTTGAAACACTCTACTTTCTTCTTATCAAACCCAGCAGTTTCATTACCATCAATGGTAATCTACTTACCAGTTCTCTGCCAAAACTTCTTAGCCCTCATGCTAAGTAAAGCAACCTGCCATTTGATGTCCATCTCTTCCAAATCATTATCATCCAACTGATCAAGATCTTCATGAGTTAGAGGAGAACCACTAGTTTGACTAGACATGAATACATAGAATGCCGGATCTCCAAGTCCTGCAACATTCTTTTGTGAACTAGTAGAAGGACCATCATAAATAGCAGTAGAAACACCTACTTCTTCATCTACCTCATCTGACTTACTAATACTAGGAGATGACAAGAGTGCCACATTCCCAGAACTAGTACTATAGATTCCAGACTTCTTTAGACTTTGTTCAACAATTTTGAAGTTATTGAACAAATCATTGAGTTTCATGACTTCAATGTTTGGTTTGTTCATCCAGACAACCACATGAGTATGGAAGTCATCAGGTAGGCTTCTCAAAAACTTCATGTTGAGATCTTCCTTGGCTATCTCAACACCCAACACAGCTAACTGACTGACAAGCTTATCTAATCTTGAGAACAGCTTATCAAGTGATTCATTGCTATTTGAACTAAAGTTTTCAAATTGTTGTTTTAGCAATGTCTTCTGTGTTTTCTTGGTAGTTTCATTACCACCAAACCATGCACAAATCTCTTCAAAAAGAGTTTTTGCATCTGGATACTTGCTAAAAGACAGCATTTGTTCACCAGGAATGGTCATAAGCAATAAGTTTCTTGCATTTTGATCATTCCTCTTCTGTATCTTTTCATCATTGTTAGATGGTCCAGTATTCCTTCTTCTTTCAGTTTTTCCTTCCAGAATAATATCTGTATAACCTAGTGTAAATGAATCACCATACAGAATGATATCCCAAAGAGCATAATCTTGGACCATGAAATATTGCTCAATTCTCAACCTCCATAACTCAAACTCATTCTGTTTGATCATGGGCAACTTTGCAGCAACATTTGTAGCAGTATCTTGTGCATCCATTTCTATTTCTTCTTCTTCTAAATCAATAATATCAGCCTTGCTCTGATACCACTTGTTGGGGTTAATCGATACACTATAAGGTGGTTAAACCTTTTGTACTTCGTGTATATGATATATTGAATGAATATGATTAAGTATGCGGAATCTACTTAATCACACTTAGAAGGTTAGTATGGTTATGGAAATGGAACAGTTGTGTTTGTTATATGATAATGAACAATGAAAGCTTATCACCAAACAATTCAATATTATTAAGATAATAATACGAGCGATCTTGAGTTATCACTAGGGTTACAACCTTGAATCTTATGTTTCTATTTCTTGTGATATTTGTTCTATGTTCTTGAGAGTTATTATCTAAACAGTTAACAATTCACACACTCTATTAGACACACATATCACTAGACTAAGATCTTTCTTTTATAACACAAGAAAGATCTATACAATATTGATAAGTCTTATCGAACGCTTGCTTTGAGAGTGTCAGTCATTAAGATACAACTTGTATCTATGTATACAACTTGTTCTGTGAATATAACATTATGACTGATCACATGGGGTAAGATATTATCTACCGTATATTGTTGACTTTAATACACATAATATTTTTTCATACTTATCCGCTCAGAAGCAGAAAGTTAATTACCAGCAGCAATGTTAACACTAGCAGCAGAAACCACCAGCAGCAATGTTAATGCTAGCACCAGAATCCTTGAGCAGCAGAATGTTTAACGCTAGCAGCAGAATCAAACACTAGCAGCAGAAACCAAATGCTCTAGCAGCAGAATCATACTTAGAGTATTTCTTTGAGTAGAACCCGATATTAAACTTCTTGAATATTTAATTCCCAACAGTGTACCTCAAATAATGTTGGCAATGATGTTTGTATGGCCAAAAGGGTTAGGCCGATCAACCCCGTCACAGCATGAGGACTACAAGAAACCAAATATAATGTTCAGTTATAAATATAAGCAACTACTGCATAAATTTTCGGTAACATCTATTTAGATACATTTTTAAGTACTTACACGAAGCGAAAGTGTATTTTACGCCACATCCAATATCAAAATTAAATGAATGCTTATTTTTCTTCACGCAAATTTTATCAACAATCATATGGTGATGGAAAAAGTCTAAAAAGGACTTCTAATAATGCACGTTTGTTGCAGAAAAAATTAAGCCAGTAACTTAAAAGTTGTTAAGTACCGTTTAGGCCAAAAGGCCACTAGTTAGTGAACTAATATTCCTTTATGTATGACTTGACTAATGGTTCAGATTTTATGCACACGTCACAAATTTTACCTTTCAAGGATTGGCTTATCTGAAGTAAGTAGCGAGAGTACTCCACCGGTGGCTCCAAGAGAAAAGAAGAAGAACATACCGGCTAGCAGTTTAGGATGCAAGTCTTTGGCCATTGCTTTTTCGTCCTATATTCATTGAATGTGAGTCAGCAATGTTTTTGCATTTTGCTGTTTCATATATAGTATATAAAAACAGAGCAAATGTTGTATTAAGAAAGTATAGTGATTGAACTCGGCTGATAATGAATGAGCATAAAAACTTGTATTTTCGGTAAGATTGTTACCATGTCATCAGAAAAGCGAATACGAAAACCTAAATAACTCCCATAACCACCCATGGCAAAGAGCATGACTGCCTGCAAGATGATAAGATTAACTATAAGACATTTCTGGTTTATCTCTTATTAATAAGGGTACAAGCTTAAAAATTCAATATCGAAAATGTACCATGTTACCAGGGTGGCCCCAGTGAACAAGCCAACCCAGGAGATCCAAATATTTGACGATCTCAGCTATAGGTCCAAATAGCGATCTAACAGTTCCAGCTAACATTTACAAAACCAAACGTTGGGATCGTACGTGATATTATTCAGAAAGAAAGAAACAAATGACATTCGGGATTTACCTGCCCTTTCTAATAGAAAATTTATGGCTCAGCCCCGGGAAGCACGGGCAACAACGTATTAGTGTTGACCAATTGTGTACATTTTCAGAAAAAACCAAAGCTAGCTTATAATATTTTGTACACATCAGTTTCAAGCAATAAGCTTAAATTTTGATATCAGACATGGTGACATAGTAAACGTGTATATCTTTTTACAACGATCCACATCAATAGCATATTGTTTCCATTATTCGTGTTTCCAATTGTTTCAAATTGACAATTTGTTGAATAATTGACTAAAGTGGTGTTTGCCATTAGGTTTCAAAAGTGAAGATATAGAACAATCAGAATAAGATAATACTGTAAGTTGTAAGTTGTAACCAAATGAGCAGCAATAGATGGTGTTTGTATCTGATTATACTATTTAAAACTTTGATAGTCAAATAATAAGAGATTCGAGTGTTTGACAAGTTATAGATAACCCGACTACCAGTTCCTTAGAAATTGTTTTATCTGTATTTAAAAAGTTCCAACAAGCTTATTAGCATTTTGAATAAGCAATCTGAAACAACTACTTAATGTCAAACAGTCAAACACCACCCAACTGGTCTTGGGGATAATCTTATTTACAAAAAAACAAAAAAGGAGTTTATTTGCTTAAGTTGTAACAAATCACAATGGCTTAATATCCAAAAAAATAAAATTTACGTGAGATGATTCTATATATAAACAATATTTTCTAGAATGTAACAAAGTAAAATGCGGAAATACAAACAAATTAACAAGACAACTAATAAGCAGCATTTTACTACCTCCAGGAAGAGCAGCAAGCAAAAGAAGAGGCAGAGGCGACACTGAGTACAAAACACTCTCACTACCCTTATCCGCAACTACATCCATTTCTTCATCTTCATGCTCATTTTCTTGATAGACCTCAGTCTGAACATGGTTTTTAAGTGCAAAACACACCCCATTCCTGCTACTACTTGTGGCTGTACATTTGACTAATGGTGAAGCAGAACAAGGTACAAGTAGGATATGAGGAACACAAGGAGATGAATAGGTGAGTCTGTGAAATGTAGCATTGCTCATACTCAACATTGCCATTTTTCTTTATAAAAATACAAGTGAGCTAGTGAATAGTGAGTATGTTTTACACTTTTAAGTGTGTTTTGGTGGTGAAATAGATACAAAAGGATGGAAAGAAAGGGTAAAGAAAGAGACATGTTTGAAGAAATTGATAAAAAATAATCAAAAGACAAAGACCCTTAGTTTCACCTCTAATTATAAGCTCTTAGCTTGCTTAGTATATAAACTGATCATAAACACCACAGCCTTAAAGGCATATCAGATCATGAACACAGATCATTGCCTTCATTGGGTACTTATATCGCGTACCACAAAATCCTTTGTATTTTTATTGCTAATTCCTAATCAATTAACAAATTTCGATCCTTTTCGCCAATTTTAAGATCAGTGCCTACAAGTTCTCAAATTCAAATCTTACTAACCATCAATAACGGGAAACCAATTTTTCATACTTACTAATAAACCCATAAACCAATTACTACAATTAGCTATATACTAAGATCAGATCACACACAGTTACGTGCATAGTTATACTCTAAGCATTAACTTAAGACACGTAGCCATATTCGCAGTTAATAACTAAAGGAACCCATATAATCTATCCCAAACAAATGCTTAAGTTCAACTTGTGAGATCTAAAAGCAGTTAACTACATCATACAACACAACTTTATGAACTAGGACTATTCTAATTCTATTGAAAAAACACAAATTGAACTAATAACCAAAGAGCTTTTCCCTCATGACCTGAATTTCCCCGTATTTTCCGCCATCTTAAAGTCATCTCAATCTATATCACAATGTACACACACGCCTTTTTAATACATAACCAAAACAACACAAACAACTACTCTACACACTTTAGCTTATACAAAACCTCGATAATAACCGAGATAATCGCCAAAGCTTAATCGATATACACACCTTCATGAATCATCAATTTGCATAAGTATAGCCTAAATTACGATTAAGCATTCAAATTGAATAAAATTTTACACATACATCATAAATCTATCACTTGAGTAAAATTACATAGAAACAGAACAAATTAGGTCAGATCGGACTCACTGTGGCAATGAACAAACGAATATAAAGGCGTGAACAGTGACTATAACAACGTCGCCTCAATCGGAAAAGATGATCGGAACACGCCATTTGAAATTATGAACAGAGCACGTCACTGAAGACGATGATCGGAGCACGTCACCGGATACGGAGATAGGAACACACCATCGGAGAAGATGATCGGAGACATTTGAGCCCTAATTGAGATTTGAGATAACATTTTAAAACCCTAGCTAATTGAGATTTGGGGGAAATGCAATTTATACATTTTGAGGAGTGGCATAACATTTTGAGGAGTGACACAATTTCTTTTGTGAAAAAGTATTTGAGTTGTTTAATTATCTTGTTAAAGTTTTTTTTTTTTTATCCATGCTTTTTGCGGTAACTCATAACAACAATAGTATAGGTTTTACACAATTATAAGTACGAGCTGGGAAACCCGCGCGTTGCAGCGGGAGTGTTTAGGTAGTTAGCGAGTAAGCACGTCAACATGTCCGATATTTTTAAGGGAGGGAAATTTCTTTCTTGCATCCTCTGGTAATCTCCTTGGAGGAGTCTATGGATCCGGTAACCACCACTTTTCTTAATGGGAATCACTTACTGATAAAAGCCAATCCATTTCCCTTTGCCACATTATCTTTTTATGCAACATGAACGCGGCTCCAACCTTTGAAATTTTGCAAACACAGAAGCTGTCGTAATTTAATCACAAACTATTCCATTTAGCAAATAAAGCGGGTGAGCCCCTGTTTTGAATTGTAGTAGTACTATTATGTATTGTTTGGTATATATATATATATAGACATAAGCCAAAAATAGAAAGCACGACCTAGAAAGCACGGAACGGATCGAATAAGCCAAAAATATTGATTTCAAGAAGTTATACAAGTTTATACTCGTTTTTATTTGAAAAATTATTTCGTGAGCAATGGCGCAAGTTTCATAATTTTTCGAGTTCCTTTGGTATGTCGAATGGGCTCCGCAGTGATTGTGGTGAAAGTTTTACCTAGTTGACAATTTATACCCCGCCCAAAATAATACACCGCGCCCCCTACACTTTAATTTGACCATGTTTGGTCCCTGATGGGTATAAAAGGGTATTTTCTTTTCTTTTTTTAGTCATTCTACACACACACTATACTCTCTCCTCTCTCTCACCTCCCCATCGCCGTTCGTCTTTTCCGGCCAACCCACCACCACCATCCGGCTGCCGCAAAACTTTTCCGGCCAATTTTTCCGGCGACACTTTTTTTCCCCCAATTAATAGATCGTACTATTCTAAGCCTTTCTGGAGCTTATTAACTCTCGACGCGCCTTGTAACTCCACCACGCGCCACCCATCCCTGCTGCCACCACCACCGCCAGCAACCGCCACCTCACCTTTCATTTTCTGGACGGTAAAACCCACCCCACGCGCCTCTATTTTTATTTTTAATAAACTTTTACATTTGAAACTTTGTAAAACTGTGCGGGTCTCGTGTTTTGACCCCGACTCGGTCGTGACTCGTTCGTGACTCCGCTATGACTCGGACTCACCGACTCAACTTCGTGTTGACTCGGGGTGAGTTGTTTGTTTATTCGGTTTCTTTTATTCTCTTTTATCTTTTGATGCGTTGTAGCTCGTTTGGTTGGTCTCGGGTTTGTTTGAGGTCTCGACAGCCGAGGTTGTGTTTGAAATTCGAATTTGTGGTTGCGGATTGTTTCTGTCGATTTTGATAAAGAGTTAGTATTTTTAGGATTAATTTTAGAGATTAGATGAGTTTTTCAGCTTTAATATTATATTATGGACTGATTATGGGGAAAGAAACTGTCTTTCTTTGTTTTTTGTTTAGGCTTGATTATTATTATCGGATTAGAGTTGGATCTGGGATAATGATAATGAAGTTTCTGGACTTTTTGATAGGGATGATTATGTTTTACATGGGTATATTTCTGTATTTTTATTTGTATAATCTTACATTACATTAGATAATTAATGCATAGCTAGACAGATATTTTACATGTACAGTAAGATTTGTACTATAATAATACTTTGTTAAAGTGTTAAACCTTTCCAAATCACAATGAACAGTGCATGAATAGTATAAAACAGTACCATGAACAGTGCCAAGGCCTATAAAACACCCATATCAGCTACATATTCATGCCTTAATGACATTGCTAATCACTTTTGCAGATTTTTTTTGGCCCATTGCCATACGAAGATTTTGCATGGGCCTATTGATTTCGAGAAAGTATTGCATATTTATACTCGTTTTTGTTGGAAAAATTATTTCGTGAACAATGGCGTAAGTTTCATAATTTTTCGAGTCCGTTTGGTACGTCGAATGGGTCCTACAGTGTTTATTGCAAAAGTTTAGCCATTTTTTCAGAAATGATCCCTCCACCCAAAGGTTTTATTTCCACCCTTTCAGTTTTGTCTTTGCCCAAGTTTGGTCCCTCCCGAAAATATAAAAACCCAAAATTATTTATTTATTTCATTTTATCACACACACACAAAGACACTCCTCCCCTTTCTCTCTCTACCCTCGCCGGTGACATTCTCCATTCGGCCACCGCCGTCATTTCCGGCCAACCACCATCGCCGGAATATTTTCCGGCGAGATCTTTTAATTGCCAAATCAATAGATCGGCTTATCCCGATCATTTCTGGAGCTTCTTGGCTCGTGGCTCCCAACGCAACACGCTCACGCGCCACCCACCACCACTGCAACACCGCCGCCGCTACCACTTCCCTTTTTCCATTTCTTCTCGGTAAATACAGCATGAAACTTTGGACTATATTATCATTTTTCTATGTATCGTTTTTATTTTCTTGAAATAAGGTACAAATGTACTGTTTTTTTGTTCCCACCACCCACCTTCCTATGTTGTTGTCATAAAGTACTTTTTGTATTTAATGGAGGATTTGTCAGTTTACTTTATTTCATTTTATATTGCTTCATTTCCTATTATTTATTTATTTTTTTTATTATCTTTTTTTTTTTTAGATCTTCCAAATTTATTTATTTGTCAAGCGTTGAATTATTTTATAGATCTATATGTTGTACTTATATGACCGAGCTTTATATATTTTTTTTACCGCTGCAGGATCGCCGGAATCTTCAGCTGTTGCGGCAATCAACCATTTTTTCTGCCGGAATTGTACTGTTTCTTTTTATGATTTGTTATAAAGCTTGTTGTGTAATTTTTATATAAATTTATCTGTTTATTTTGTTGGGTAAGTTTGGTTGTAAAAACAATATTGTTTGTATTATTTGGATGTTATTGATGATGGTTTTTGAAGATAGATGTGGTTTTGGGGATTTGATTGATGCATTTGTTTATTGAAGATGGTCAAGATTAGAAAGCACATATGTCTGTGTGTCTGTCTGTGTGTTTTTTTTTTTTTTTTTTTTTTTTTTTTTTTTAAGATGAAGAGACGATGTGTGTAGAAGGGTATAGAAAATTTTAATGACTCTAATTATAACATTTTAATCACTTTGTTAATTACGATGAACAGTACAACAACAGTTAAAAACAGTTGCTTGTACAGTACCAGTATATGTAAAACACCAAAATCAGCCACACATTCATCGCCTAATCACACTTGTAATCACTTTGGAGGATATTTTTTGTGCAATTCCAATACTCGCTATTTAATAGATAGTATAATATATAATGTGACTCTTCTACACGCTTACGAGGGTGGCATAATTATAGGTTTTGCACACATATTAATGTGTTTATTTAAAACATTTTAAACACGCTTTTTACAGTGTAGAATACAAATTAAACTCCACATTTTCAAATCCGTGAAAAAAAGTAAACATTTTAAGTTTTTAACTTTTTATTGTAGTGAACATTTTGGTAAGCTATGATTATCATGTTAAATCAGTAGCCAATAATCTCATCTATATTATAAATCAAATATATCAAACATGTAGTTTAGTGAATAATTAGTGACCACCTATCTCGTCACCAATGATTTACGAATGACAAAAAATCAGTGACCAGAATTATGTAGTCACTAAATGGCCTAAATAGTGACCAAAACAAAAGTGGTCAAAATTTGATTATAATAGAAGAAGTTTTAAAGACAATTTACATCTAGTTTGGATTTTACTGGATACCACTTTATTATGAAAAACAATATTTTCAAATAACGTACACTTTTTCATCGAGTCGATCGAGTCGCAATTCACATCACCTACAAAATCAAGACGCTCGAGTGGATTTTTGCATTATTATTCTTTATGTTAACTTTAGACTGTTGAAGATATTTTAACTTGACAAGATTGTATCAATCTTTATAACGCTTTATAGAAAGCACTGCATCATATTATACATATTAATATTAATTTTGTTGGCTCAAACCCGATGTCCATTAGAATTATTAAGATTTTATTTATTCACGTAGTATTTGATTAAAGAGATAATACCTATTAAAAATTAGGTAATTTAACATAGTATCAGATCTCTAGGTTTGGTCCTCCGACCTGGTCGGCAACCTTAAGCCGTTGCCTTAATGCCACTCTGGTAAACCTTAGTCATTGTCATTTATTCATTCGATCACAACTCTCAAACCGTAAGTAGTTAACTAACAACGTCAGCGCCATTGGCTTCATATTAAATTCCGAAGAAAAATATACCGGAATCGCAACTGTAGCCATTACAACGCGCCGAAACAAGCCGCCGAATTCAGAAAACAACAATGGCTCATTGCTTTGCTTATAACCCTCAAACTGCTTAGAGTTAACTGAAGTCGTTAGCGGCTGTGAATTCGAAATTAAATTCCGAGTAAACTACTGGAATCGCCGCCTTGACGAGCCATCATAAGACGACAGTTGCCAAAAAAAATTGTCTCTTTTTTTAGTTCTACATTTATTCGTGCGGTTGGTTACTTTCAAAGTTTTAATTCTTTATTAAGATAACCCTATTGCTCTGGTTATTTTTTTAATAATTTCAGTTTTATTTTTCAATTCTAGCTTTTGTGATTTTTACGCTCGAATTGCGGTAGAGTATTATGCATATTTAGTTAGTTGGCTCAAGTACAGTTGTGAGTTTGAGTCCATTAGGGTTACTAAGGTTTTTTGTATTCACCTATAAGTGTGAGTGTGTGACAGTGTTGAAAGCCTGAGAACTTTCATTTCAGACTTGTGTTCAAAACTCGCGTACAAGCGGCAACTTTGAGGCTAGCTTTAAGGCGCGTAGCTCATTTAGTTTCCGAGAGAAGTTTGCAACAGTTAGTTTCAACGAGGACTTTGCAAAAAGATGGTCACGTTCTCCAAAGCGAGCAAACAAACACTTGAAGGTGCCGATGAGTCAATATCAGCATTACATTTCACATATTGATATTGAAACGGGACGTCGGTGTTAATCAATTTTGCGGATTATTAGCGCCTTACAAGAACTTATATAGTATCCACATCTTCTTGCTGCTTAGTTATTATTTTTAGTTTTTATAATGGATACAAAAGTTAATGATGTACATGCATGTATGCAGGTAACATGTACGACATGTATTATAAACTGTGTCAAGCTAGAATCACGATTGTCGATCACCGTCCAAATTCCAAAATCATAAGATCGTCCTTGTAAACAAAGAGAAACAAGATTGTTGACACACCTGAGAACAATTTATTGTGTTGTGGAACTTCAATCTCATAGAGGAGCTGAGAAAGTGGATACGAGACACTATATTTAAACAGAATTGAAGCCATATTGCTTGGTGTTTTTTCAGAAGGGTCTTTCTAACATGTGCCCTAGGGCACATGTTAAGTACACAAAAGGACAAAAAAAAAAGTATAAAAAGTACAAAAAAGTACTTAGGCCCACATGTACTTTTTGTACTTTTTGTACTTTTTTTTTATCCTTTTGTGTACTTATCATGTGCCTTTAGAGCACATGTTAGAAAAATCCTTTTCAGAATGTTGGCCCCATCTTTAGTTGGTACAATTTTGTCACCACAAACAAAATTGAAGAGATTAAAATTATTTCCTAGGAACTTTATCAGTCATATCAATGTTTTAAAAACCGGACCGGACCGGCCGGTTCGACCGGCCTCCGGCTGGTCGGCCGGTTTAAAAAACCCCGGTTTTTTATAGTCCCGTTTACTGTAGCGAACCGGCCGGTTTTGGCCGGTTTTTTCCGGTTCGACCGGTCCGGTTCAACCGGTTTTGACTTTTTGACTTTTTTTTTTTTTTTTTTTTTTTTTTGGGCGGTTCGGCCGGTTCAACCGGTCCGGTTCGACCGGTGACGGAAGCATGACCGGTTCGACTAAAAAACCGGTTTTTAAAACATTGCCTAGGAACTTTATCAGTCATATCTATATTGTATTTGGACCTAGTATTCGACCAAATGCCTTTTCTTGTTTAATATTCATCCATGTTCATTGCTGGTCTTTACTAATGATGATATTTTACAAACTATCAAAATCGAAAATCATTGTTAACGACTAACGAAACTAAAAGATTAAATGGAAAGTATATGATGACATGACTTTGTGCGTACACAATGATAGTTATTTTACCATATAGATTTTGGTTAGATGCCGTATTTATAGTGATCCCCTACTGTTGGTGAACACGAAATCTGTAAATTACGTTTTTGTAATTTAGATGTGATAAGAAAATTCTATAAAAAGGATATGTTATATGGATACGTTTTCATCAAATCAAAATCCGATAGCAAATGCTTGATTTAAATCGCGAGAAAGAGAGCCAAACTTATTTATGGCCGGAAGTTACATATAAACAAGGCCAAATGATAAAAAAATGCATCGAAATTGACACTTTTTGTGATTGTGTGTAGCAACTATTTTTTTTTTCAATGTAACACAAACCTTTTGAATTTATGTTATTGTATGTACTCTTTCCAGCGTGTCCCAACACTTGGACTGCCAACTCATCCGAGTGTTACACATCGACTGCCAACTCATTTCCCGACTATTATTTTTTAGGGATAATAACAAAAAAATGCATCGAAATGACCACTTTTGTCATTGTATCACAAACCTTTTGAATTTGTGTTATTGTATGTATCTAGTCAAGCTAAACTTGGCATCGTTAGTCCTTTAATCTAACGGTCGTTAGTACATAACTTAAAATTCCGTTTTCTTATTTCATCTCTTTTTATACGTTTTCGTTCGTTTTCCTACATTTTCATCTGTTTTTATACGTTTTCGTCCGTTTTCTTACGTTTTTATATGTTTTCTTCCGTTTTTATACGTTTTCGCATATTTTCTTACGTTTTTATATGTTTTCATACGTTTTCGTTCATTTTTGTATATTTTCTTACGTTTTCATCCGTTTTGGTATGTTTTTATAGGTTTCGTACATTTTCTTCCGTTTTTATATGTTTTTTTTCGTTTTTACACGGTTTCGTCCATTTTATACGTTTTTTACTGATTTCTTACGTTTTCGTGCATTTTTCGTTCGTTTTTATACATTTTCGTTCGTTTTTATAGGTTTTCGTTTGATCTTACACGTTTTCGTTCGTTCTTATACGTTTTCATATTTTTTTACACATATAAAAACGGAAAAAAACAAACAAAAACGTATAAAATCGGACAAAAAAGTACGAAATCAGGCGAAAACGTATAAAAACAAACGTATACGTGTAAAAACGAACAAAAATATATAAAAACGCAAGAAAATGGACGAAACGTATAAAAACATATGAAAACGTACAAAAATGGATGAAAGCATATGAAAACGAATGAAAACGTAAGAAAACGTACAAAACGGACGAAAATGTATAAAAACGTAAGAAAATAGGCGAAAACGTATAAAAACAGACGAAAACGTATAAAACATAAGAAAATGACGAAAACGTATAAAAACGGATGAAAATGTAAGAAAACGGACGAAAACGTATAAGGATGGATGAAAACGTAAGAAAACAAAATTTTAAGTTATGTACTAACGGCCGTTAGTATAAAGGACTAACGATGCCAAGTTTAGATTGACTGGATACATACAATAACACAAATTCAAAAGGTTTGTGTTACAATGACAAAAGTGGTCAAGTTCGATGCATTTTTTTTTATTATTATCCCTAAAAATAATAGTGGAGAAATGAGTTGGCAGTCGATGTGTAGCAAGTGGACACGCTGGCATTCCAGGTTTTGTGACACGCTGGAAAGAGTACATACAATAACACAAATTCAAAATGTTTGTGTTACAATGAAAAAAAAAATTGTTGGCTACACACAATAACAAAAAATATCAATTATGATGCATTTTTTTGTCATTTGCCCTATAAACAAATACGTGATCCACCAAAATACGTTCTCCGTAGCCCTACATATGAAGTTCTTGAACGTTGGATAACAAGGCAAACAAGTATACTATGATGTAAAAAAAGATGTTTAAGAAAACGACCAGATCAATGTCGAATATGATCATTGTCTTTGATTATTATTTTCTAAACGTCAACAAAAATAAGCGCTCCTAGAACTTATTTTAATTGATGGGTCAGGAGATACTACTAGACTATAAACATATTGATAATGTCGATAACCACTTGCTAGATAGTTCTCAAACATGTCTTGCATGTCCCTTGTGGACATCCAAGTAACACTCTAGATCGAGTGTCACCACATTCTCCTCTGATCTGTTTGTTGATAGACTTTCGAAACTCTTAACAGTAATGACATCGAATATGTGAAATCACTACAACAAATTTATCATTTCTATGCCTTTTT
The DNA here is from genome assembly GCA_021014915.2 of Artemisia tridentata subsp. tridentata. Taxonomy (NCBI): domain Eukaryota; kingdom Viridiplantae; phylum Streptophyta; class Magnoliopsida; order Asterales; family Asteraceae; genus Artemisia; species Artemisia tridentata. The sequence continues at coordinate 174,160,112 of CP139504.1, forward strand.
TTCTTCGCACTTTATGAACTATAAACTTTTTTTTAGAAATATTCACACTTAAGAGTGTGAATAATTGTTTCAAAATCCTCACACTTAAAAGGTGTGAAGAATTTCAATCTCACATTTAAAAGTGTGAATAATTATTTCAAAATCATCACACTTAAAAGTGTGAAGAATTGTTTTAAAACCCACACTTAAAAGTGTGAAAAATATTCATAAAGCTTCACACATAAAAGTGTGAAAATATTTGCTACACCCAATTGGTTCACACGCATACTAGTGTGAACTTTTTTATTCTTCACACTTTAAAGTGTGCCAACATACTCTAATAAGTGTGAGTATGTTACTATTTTTTAGTAGTGAATAGTGCTATAACCTTCATGATCTATATCAGGAAATGTAACCAGTTTGGGTATAACCTTTTTTTGATGAGAAATGGTGGTATAATGTAGGTCGGGTATATCTCAACAACACCCACGTATAATAAAGTAAAATACGTACAACTACTTAATCTAATAAGCTACGATTAAGAGATAAAGAGAATAAGCAATAATAGAAGAAGAATAAGAGATGAAGAGAAGAGATTTGGAATGGAAATTCAATTCATACGATTTAGGACCAAAGCTTACGCAACTTACATGAATAACAAACATTTAATGAGATGCCCCAAGCCTTCTATTTATAGGCACATGATTAAGGCATCATTACAAGATAGTTTCTAGAAGGTATTTTACTAAGGTGACAGGCCCATGGGCTACTAATTGACCGGTCACATATTACAAACAATATAACCCATATTTAGCAACATATTATCGCAAATGGTCAAGACTTGAAATATTACAAAACGTGTTCCTAACAATCTCCACCTAAGTCTTGATCATCAATGTTGCTCGACGTCTTCTTTGCTTCTTTGGCTTCCGACGTCTTTATAATCTTTGTTTCTTTGTTCTTGTTCTAAGATGATATGATGTTGTCTCGATCTGCCAATCTCCAACGTCTTCTTGTCTTCTCCATCATGCTCATATATCTTTGACTTGTTTTCTGCAACATGTTCTCACTCTTCAATCTTTAACTTGAGAAAGGTTGAGGTGCTTGAACTTTTGACTTTACTATATCATATGTTGAACTTTTGGTGTTACTGAGTCTTTGAGAGAACATTTCTTCAAGATATGAACATGATGGAGTCTTGATGGTTGAGCTCCAGATCCTCAGCAGCATCAGCACGAATCAACCGGTACTTACAGGCTTAGACTTGAGATTGTCAACCGCATAGTGTCAAGACTTTCTCAAATCCAAACCCAGGCCGTTCTGAACCGGATTCCCCCGAAAGGGATAACACGGACACACCGAAGTGCACCCACGATTCAGTGAGTCGCTGGAGATCACCCCACGACTGTAGACCGTTTGGAGCAAACACTAAGCGTAACCCATAAGGAGTTACCGAAGTGACCTGCTGTCAGAGTCGTTTGATGTTGCTCTGGCAGGATTTCCATTCAATCATTGATAATCACAATTGTGACTTCTCTCATGAATGTTCTTGGCAGATTGCTAAGATCTGCGAAGGACACTTTCCTAATTTAAAACTGATGCCCATGATATAGAACACCTGAGTAATTCTAAGTGTACCTAAGAGATCTTTGATGAATCTCATGGCTCTAGACTCAATTAGTGCATATTTGTTTGGTCGTCGGAGGCGTGGAGCAGATTGCCTCCTTTTCAATATCAACACTCTCGTAATGAGAGGTCGATAGATTATGAAGGGTTCTCCGTGTGAATGAAACAAATGTCTTTTGAGAAACACTTGAGTGGCTTAGAAGGTTTAGTGCAGTGCGTCACTGGGTCCATGACGTCTTTAGTCTTCAATACCGGTGATGCTCATCAACCAGTAGATTATGAATTGAACCCGGTGTCTGCCCTAAGGTTGAACAAATGGAGGGCTATTTCTTTTCACCCTTTTCTTTGCTTTTCTTTTTAATTCTTCAACCCCTTCTTTCTCCTTTCATTCATTTTCTCCCTTTTTTTTTAATATCATACCTAGGACTTTCTAGTTCTAAACTATCGGTATTGTCCTTGGGTAGATCCCTCCGGCTCTGGCGGATCATAGGACGGTTTTCCCTAACCTTAGTCACCTTATTTCTCCATGACTATCCTAATGATGCCATAAACCAAACCAATCAAAATCTCTCAAAGTGTCGATAATTGTAAAGACATTTTGTTGACACCTTGAGAGTTTGATGATTTTCAGAAATACTCCCCCTTAACATGTGCGCATAAGTAATAAATTTAAAATTTGCACATGCCGGAAAGAGTTGGCACTTTTGAATTGATTGACTTTCAATGAACCTGATCGTCGCGAGACACGCTTACATCACCAGTTAAACTGGCTTGAAATTATTACCCGTCCAGATCAGATTCAAAGATTATCGCTCGAAACCGGTACATTCTACTCAGACACGTCCTTTGCGAGACACGCTTACATCACCAGATAAACTGGCTTGAAATTATTACCCGTCCGGGACATGTCCTTTCGACTACTGACTTTTCCTATCGTCAATTCGAGGGTCAATTCTGAGTTTGAGCACAAGAGATTCCAGCAATGAGACACCATATTTTAATCATCTTTTACTTCTCCCCCTCAAAAATAGCATACTGATGATGTTTTTGAAAAACTTTATGATTAAAATATGATGTTTTTGAGTTTTAGGGAAGAATATCAAGAACATTTGTTTTTATGAACAAAGATAATTTTTCAAATACCCCCCCTTAACAAGGGAATACTTGTCCTTATGAGCAGAATGTTTGAAAAACTTTAGAAAAACATTCTGGTTTTAATTCTGCTCATAAGTAAGAAGCTTTCGCTCCTTTTTCAGGATTGAGGCACTGAAGCGTACCTCAGGGTCCTTTCTTTGGGGTCCGGGTTATACTCTGTTATGTGTGCACAAGCCGTAATGTCACTGGCCAATGGTAAGAATAAAGGAAAAGAATTATGAACAATGAATTCAAATGCTCACATCAACCTCTTTTGTTAAACTTTGTGAATTCTGGGTCTGTCCTTTGATATAGCCTGATAGGAAATGGAGGACGACCGCCCACATAACTCTCAAGTCTCCGAATCTGATCCCTCCGGTACAACCTTCTTTCAATCTTCAAGACGAACTACATCACTTGTTTGAGCTCATTATGTGTCCACCTTGTTGACTTCTTCAACTCATGATCTCGAACTCGAAGAACTGACCCATCTCTAACATTCTTCCGTGTGTCATCGCAGAATTTATGAATCTCGTGGAATGACATGAAATGGTTTGTATGTGTTGCACTTCTGTAGACGAACCCGAAGACTGGGTATTTCTTCATAGTGTATTGAGCATCGCGGTTGTTTTCCAAGAACATTATGGGCTCAACGAGATTCAACTTCTGCTGATAACTTTCCACTCCTAACTGAAGATCTTCTACTCGTTCTTTGATAATCGTTCTTCGGATGAAATGGCAGATGGCTGCACTAAAAGCATACTGAAGATCGGTAGAGAGATGTTGCAGTTTTCCTTGTATCTTGATGAGGTATAAGTCTTCAATATCATTGAGACTCAAGTCAGGAAAATCTGCTTCTGAGAACGAGTAGATCTGGTTGTCATGTCGTCTGACGGTGATCGTAGATAGGAAGGTGTAATCATACTTCTTCGATCCTGAAACACTAATCACTGCCGTGATTCTGAGGTCACTGTAGACTTGTTCACGAGACTTTTGGCTGAGTTTATACTTGTACCAAGTCTTCCTTTTATCATACCAGTGATGGATTCCTAATTCAGCATCACGATCATAGATCACTTGCTGTTTGATGAAGATCTTCTGGTTGATTGCAGTTTCCTCAATGGCAGGATGTTGGTAACTTGCTGCAGGAGTGAAGGTAATAGAAGTTGCATACTTCGTTTTGCTTGATGCTCCATGCACGAGTAGTTCAAGATCTTTGTTGAAAAAGAACTGGAAGGGAATTTCTGAAGTTCCATGTGGTTTTCTGATCACGGGTAGTGGCTTAGTCCAGTCTGTGATGTATGAACGGTTTTTGTTGTCACGGCCACCCACCCTGAGTATGTCTGGATTCATCCAGTCAAACTCACTTGACATTGCACGAGCAATGTTTTCAAGGTGATATTCCAGCTCAGCCGCATTTGCAGATTTGTCTTTAAGAAGATTGAAGGCATCATTTTTGATCCTACGAAGTTCTCTCTTTGTCATTTTCTTCACATTCAGAGTATGTTTGATTTTGTGTGTAAATTCAAACGTACTGTCTTCAACTTTAGAAGCTTCGTCGTCTTGGATCTGAGCACTGGCAAGTTGATCAAACCATTCATTACCGTTCACATCTTCATCATCATCAAGCCATGTGACAACAGCTGGGTTTTGAGAAGACTTCTTGCTGCTAGATGGCTTTGACTTGAAAGGTTTAGACTTTGGTGGAGATGGTGGTGGTGATTGTGGTTGATCTTCTTGTGTTTGAAATTCCATATTTTCTTCAGGAATATGCTCAAAATGATGTTCAGTTGCTGTAGGACCAGATTCTGGATTTGGTTGAGGTGGAGATGAAGTTGTGGTTCCTGTAGGCTCAGAAATGTGAATTCCAGATCCGCTACCAGTCTTTAGTTTCTTTGTAGTAGGGTCTGGTTCTGGTTCATCATCATCATCTCGTTTCCTTTTGTCCTTTTCTGCTGAAGCCTTGCAAGTTTCCATATTTTCACGAATAGCATTCAAGATGGACAGTTCAGTGTAATTGAGAGAAGATTTTGCAAGCAACTTGGTGTGGAGAGCATCTTGAAGATCTTCAACAGAATATTCCAGAAGATGTTGTTGCTGAATCTTCAAAATTTTGATCTTTTCTTCAAATGTAGTATCAACATACTCTTCAATGATTTTCTGAAGATCAGGAATGTACTTCTTGATATAATGCTTTGTATTTGCTTTCATTTTAGCATCAACATCAGATTCTAGAAACTCATCCATCTTTAGCTTGGTTTGTTTCATCTCTTCCACTTGTTGAGACAAGCTCTTGACTAAGTTTTCCATCTCAGCCATTTTTACACTTGTTTGTTTGTCCTTCTTGACTTGTGCACGCTTCACTGCTTCCTTAAGTTTTCTTGCAGCAGGAGATACAACTTCCACTTTTGTAACATGGGCAATTCTTTTCACATGCTTACCTTTCAAAGCCTGTTTGATACTATCAGAAACTGTTGCTTTTTCTTTTGGTGATGGTGATTTCTTCGGTGATGGAGTAAGTGAGGGAATTGGTTCTTCAGATTTAGGTGGTGAGTCCTTAGGAGATGAAGGTGGAGGTGTAGGATTCTCGGGAGGTGACCCAGGAGGTGTTTTAGGTGATGAAACAGGTGAGGGTAGAACTGGAGGTGATTCCTGTTGAGGGTTACTGACAACCATAGCAAGTTCAGTTGGAGGAACTGATGGAGAACGGATGTAGCTATCAACTTCCAAGTCAGCTTGAGCATCTTCCTTATGTTTCCTCTCTAATTCCTCTTGTCTTGCCATTGCTTCCTCAAGTTCCTTAGCAGCTTCAGTTGTCTTATTGCCAAGAATTTCCTTTTCATCTTCAGGATTCCAGTCCATATTGTCCTGATGGAGTTGTTCCCCCCCTTGATCATCATCAAACATGGAGTCTGAGATTTCCTTGTCAGTTAAGACTATATTGCTCTCCTGATCATTTTCCTTCTCACCCTGAGCTTGTGCTTCCAAGTAGGATTGATTAACCGAACTTGGTTGGTGAGGAATTACAGATTCAGCCTTATCGGGTTGAATAACCGTATCAGGCTGAATCTTGGATATAGCAACTCCAGATCCTCCGGGTTGATTAACCGGATTAGTGTGGATCGAAGCTGCTTCTTGACCGGTGCCTGATCCTCCTGCTCCTTGTTTCATTTCATACTATCTTTGTTGCTCAACAGCCAATCTTGCCCTTCTTTCTTCATCCTCCTTAGTTGACCTTAAACTCATCTTTTGTGCATTTTCAAAGTTGATCTGATTTTGAAGTTCAGCTTCTTCAACGGTCATAACAACAGAAGTCTCCTCTTCTGATTCAGATGATTCAGAGTCAGTATCTTCATCAACAATCCCAGATGGTTCAGATTTTGGTTGGGGTTTACTAGGTACAGTTCTCTTGAGTGATCTTGGATGTGGTTTCCTTGGAAGTGAGGTACTTGATGCACTGCCAGTCTTATACCTGCTTCGAGAACGGGTCTTTGTGGATCCTGACCCTTCAACCAAGTTAGAAAGTCCCACTCGACGTTCATGGAATGCCTTATCATATGCAATATATGTTGGAGTTTCTTTGATTTTATCGGTCATTAAAAACTCTGGCAGTCTTGTCCCTTGTTTGTGCGTGCTCCCTTTGGGAAAGTAGACTTTGCGAAAAGTTCTATCCATCATGTATGGATGAACCTCTCGATCGGTAGGTCTTCGATCAATGTCCTTTTGTAAGTCAAGCAGATAACTTTTGAGAACTTTGGTGTATCGGACAAAAGGGATTTGTTTGAAGGCTTTCCGCATCTGAAATAGTATGTCTTCCCAGATAAGAGCTGCAAAGTCAATCCTTTCCTGGTTCACGAACCCCCAGAAGACTTGAAGATGACTTAGTCTTGGGTGCTCATATCCACTATCTCTACCGGATATTGAACGAGTTATTATGTAGAAGATAGTTCTCCAGGGCTGAGGTATGTATTGAGCATTGACTTTTTAGATCTTGGTTAATGGTGTGTCTGGTTGAACATCATAACCAATGTCTACAAGGAATTGCATGATTTCAGATTCTGAAGGTGTCGGGTAGAATTGGTTGGAAGTTTCAGGTGCATCTGGAAGGTCTAAAGCTTTGCGGAGATGATAAGGTGTGACTCTGATCCTTTTACAATCCAGTTGGATTGTGAAGTACTTATCATCACTGCTCAGTGTGAAAGTATCCCAGAATTGATGAATGTACAGTTCTGGAATGGTGTCAGAGCTGTCCAGAAGGTTTCTGCACTTATGAGCTTTGAGAATCTCCACAGCTATCTGGCAGCTTGGGTCAGAACACTTTATCTTATCAAGCTCTACTCTTGCATTGTTTTTCCCAATTTCCAAAGAATACCCGTGAGGAAAAACTTCTTCTTTTGTGAGTGATGGAAGAGGTTGTTGTTGTGGAGCAGCCATTATATGTAATCTGAAACAACAATCAAGTACAAATATGCAATATACATGATTGTTAGCATTTGTTAAAACTAGATACAACACATGGCATCCATTTGCATTTATGATTGATTGTTACATGCTTGATCAAAGAATTTATCAAGAAATTACCAATTTCTATAAAATTTGATTCATTTTGATAAGTATAAAAGATATACCTAAGGAAAGAAATCAAATCTATAAAATATCACAATTGCGATAATTATGGTAATTGCGATAATTTTGCAATTGCGATAATTATCCATTAGCCGATAATTATCCATTAGCGATAATTAGGCAATAGCGATAATTATGCAATAGCGATAATTAGGCAATAGTGATAATTATGCAATAGCGATAATTATGCAATGGCAATAATTATCCAATTGCGATAATTTTAACAATTTCGATAAACTCTCATACAAGAATTTTCGATAACTTTGAAGATGAACAACCACGTAGATTTTTGTCGAAATTCATTATAACTTAGATTTTACAACCACAAATTATCTAAATCAGTTTTAATGACTAATCTAAACAATTTGACCAAGTTATAACAATTTTCATCCATAAAATCTCAATAATCAAGCTGCTAGTGTACGATGTTCTTCATAAACCCTTAAACTCAATTAATTCACTTAATGTGTTTCTGGGTACAATCTAAGCATGCAATCATTCAATTAAACACATAACAACAACATCCCAACATTCAAATTATACAATAATACTCATATACGGATTTCCCCAAATGTGTCGCTTAAACCCTAAAACTTAATTCTAACGATTTGAAGTTTCTGGGAGTGATTAAGCATACAATCTAGGTTTATTATCTATATCTAAGCACTATCGTACAATTTTTCTCAACTAAAACACAAACATTCGAAGATCCCCAATTTTACGCAAACCCTAAAATAAAAATCCTCAATTGCGATAATTTTAGCCGTTGGATCATGATAAGATTTAAAACCATTTGTTATATTGACATGTTAAGCACAAAATTACTCACAAAATTTGATGATCGTGAGTAGATTTTCAGATCGAAGGACAGCCGTTGATGATGGTGGGTGGTGGTCTTTAATACGTTAGGTGAAATGAGTCAGAGTAATAACTGCGGTTATTTTCTTGACTTTTTATATTTAATTTTTAACTTTGCAATCTTGACAACTTTAGTCCCCTAACCTTAACGACTTGGAATTCTAAGTCCTAAACCCACCATGTGACTAACTCTAAGTCTCAACTTTTTCATTTTTGGCACATAACTTATCCATCTTATGATCTTATCACCAAGACTTTGTGAAGCAATAAATTTCTGACAGTATGCAAGTACAAGTTTAAAAAATTGTGTAAAAATTATGTCTCCCCCTCAACACGTGTTTCAAAAAATAATTTGTGACATTTTAAAATAAACAACGTGTTGGATAAGGATTTGTACTTGCATCATTTTTTTATTTTTTTCTTAATATATATTTACAAAGATAGTTTGGAGATGTTTGACTTGGTTAATTGTTTTTAAGAAACTTTTCCAAATCATTTGGCGTCAAACATCTCATACCAATCCGGTGAACCAGATCCACAAATCTTGCATGAGGCAAGGCTTTTGTGAACAGATCCGCCAATTGGTGTTCAGTTCCCACAAAATACAATTCAACAGTACCCTTTTCCACGTGTTCCTTGATGAAATGGTACCGGAGATCATGAAATAGTGATGGCACTCTTGGAATCACAATACATAGGAATCTTGTTGGATACGTATCCGTAGTCCATCAGTTGTGATCGCATCCAGATGACTTGAGCACAGCAGGCAGACATGGCCACATATTCTGATTCTGTTGACGACAGTGATGTGCAGTCTTGTTTCTTTGATTGCCAAGAGACGAGCTTGTCACCCAAGAATTGTACTCCCCCTGATGTACTTTTGCGTGTGTCTAATCACCCTGCATGGTCAGCGTCTGAAAATGCAACAAGTTCAAACCCAGAATCCTTTGGATACCAGATCCCCAAATTAATGGTTCCCTTTATGTATCTAAGGATTCTTTTAACGGCTGACAAATGCCGTTCAGTCGGTCTAGACTGATATCGGGAGCAAAGATATGTGGCAAATACAACATCCGGTCTGCTAGCCGTGAGATACATGATCGAGCCAATCATACTACGATACTTCGTAGGATCAATGGGTGTCCAATGGTAAAATGATTAGCAAGGAGAAATGCAGACAGTTTATCGTACCACGCCCTCGGGGCTTGTTTAAGGCCGTATAGGGCTTTCTTAAGCCGATATACATGGTTTGGATGATCTGGGTCCACGAAGCCTTCTGGTTGTGACACGTACACCTCTTCTCGGAGTTGTCCATTGAGAAATGCCGTCTTCACATCCATCTGATAGACTGTGATGTTCTTGTGGGCTGCATATGCCAGAAACATTCGAACTGCCTCAATCCGAGCCACTGGAGCAAACGATTCCTTGAAGTCAATACCCTCTTCTTGGCTATACCCTTTTGCTACCAGTCGGGACTTGTTACGAATCACTGTACCATCTGCATCTAGCTTGTTCTTCCAAATCCATTTCAATCCAACAACATAAACTCCATCTGGTCTTTCAACTAATTCCCAAACTTCCAAACGTTTGAATTGTTCCAGCTCTTCTTGCATGGATTCAATCCAGTTGTCATATGTAAGGGCTTCTTTGATGTTTTTAGGTTCAGATTGACAGACAGTGAGTGCATACATGCAGTGTTCACTATCTGAGTGAAGTTTTTGTCTTGTGATGACTGGATTGTTAGGATTTCCAATTATATTTACCAAGGGATGATCTCTTGTCCATTTGTGGGTGGATGGAAAATGTTGAATGTTGTTTTGGTGATATGACGGGTCCATATTGCTCGAGGATGACTCTCCTATTTCTGGAATGGTTGGTGGTGGAGCAAATGGATTGAAAAATGCATTCCCGTCATAATTTGAAGGTGTGGGAACTTGGTTAGAAGTGGGGGAAGAATCTTCAACTGCAGGTTGAGGTGATTGATCCATGGGTGATGAGGGTTTTGGTTGAGGTGCATTGTTATCAACTACTGTAGTAGTAGTTGCAGATTGATCAGGTGCTTGATTTTGGACATGTTGAGCAGCGGAACTGGTGGAAGCATCTGATGCACTACTAACACAAACTTCTTCAAACATTGGTGCAAACAAATCTTCCGGATATTTCCTGTTAAAAGGTAAGGGTGCAGCCGAAGATTCAGGGAAGTTTAGACGGTTATGTTCGGGTTCTAAGCGGTCTTGCTCAAAAGCCATCTCCGTGAGTTCATCAAAATTGGCGTGTATAGTCTCTTGAATTTCCCCGGTCCGACGATTCCAAATTTTATATCCCTTAGAATTCTCACAATAGCCAACGAATATCCCAATGTCTGCTTTAGCCTTTAATTTACCAAGATCATCTCTATCATTTTTCGGGTAACACAGTGCTCCAAAAACATGAAAGTAGTTGATGTTTGGTTTTCTGCCTTGAATAAGCTCATATGGAGTTTTGTTGTGTCGTCTGTTGATCATGTCGTGGTTCTGGGTATAACATGCAGTATTAACAGCTTCAGCCCAAAGGTAGTCTGGTAATTGAGCATTGATCAACATTGTTCTAGCTGCTTCCACAAGCGTACGGTTTCGTCTTTCAACTACACCATTCTGTTCGAAAGTGCGAGCAATTGAATATTGATGAACAATCCCATGCTTCTCAGTGTATTCCCGAAGGGTTTGATTCTTAAATTCAGTGTCGTTGTCTGTTCGAATAATCCTGACGGTGTTACGGACTTGAACTTGAATCTTTGTGAGAAACGTGATGACCATTGAAGGAACTTGATCTTTTGTCCGAAGAAAGTAGACCCATGTCCATCGTGAGTAGTCATCTACTATTACCAAAATGTACCTTTTCCCGTTTATAGTTTGAACCCGCATTGGACCACACAAATCCATATGTAGTAGCTGGAGGACATGATCTGTGCTGTGTTCTGTTTTGGGAGGAAAATGAGCACGGTGACTTTTCCCTTGTTCACATGCAGAACACAAATGATCTTTGGCATATCTGAATTTGGGTAATCCGTCAACCAATTTATTCCTTGCTAGGTCAGTCATGGTTTTGAAATTGAGATGAGACAATCTTTTATGCCATAACCAAGCCTTTGTGGGATTAGCCTTGGAGAGTAAACATATAGGAGATGAAGCTGGCATGCCTTCAAAGGATATGGTGTATAGACTGGTTCCGCGTCTTCCTTTCATCAAATCATTTCCTTGAAGATCACGAATGAAGCAAGTTTTCTCCCTAAATGCTACTTCTAAGTCTCCATCACAGAATTGTCCCATTGAGAATAAATTGTGACCAAGGCCTTCAACATAGTATACACGACTGATCTCGATGTTCCCATTAACATAATCTCCATAGCCCATTATTGCTGCGAAGTGATCATTCCCGAACCTGACCGTTCCGATAAACTTCGCGATAAAGTTTGTGAGAAGCTTGAGGTTGTCGGTCATGTGTCGGGAACACCAACTATCAACAATCCATATGACAATTTGAATCACCTGCAGCACAAATATTGGAAGCAGGTGGAGAATTGGTAACGGTTGGACCCGTTGGGTTAGTAACACAAGATTTAATTATCTTAGGAACCCATTTAAAGCTTGCAGTGTTTTGTAACCAACGTTGCCATGTCCAACTAGTCTCAGCCTTTTTCCTAATGAATGCACTAGGTGATTTGGTTGTCTTAGGTTTGGCTATGGGTGTTTCAATGCTTTGCTCAGAAACAACTAGTGGTGGTTTCCCTAAAATGGACTTGGCAACAGTTTTGAGCCTAGAGGAAGAGCCACTAGTTCGTTTCTTTTTTCGTTTTAACAGAGTTTTAGCAATGCAGTTTTGATGATCACCAGATAATATACTAGTACGACAAACAATACAACTAGCATCAATCATAACAGCAACATTATCATTCATAGATTCAACATCTGTTACATCATTCCTAGAATTGGACTTAGATAAGGTCGATTCTATTCCTGACATTACATGTGTGTTATTCAAACTACTTGCTTTAACTTCTGAAGACTTAGATGATCCATTCCTAGACTTCCTGACTCTACGCTTCTGTTGTTTCTTGGGAGTCTTGGAACTGCTAGCCTTAGAGATGGTATCTAGTCCTGTGGAAGTAGAAGTGTTTGCATTAGTGGTTGAGTCTGATGCTTGGGTAATTGCTTTGTCTACTACATACATCCCTGGGGCAATCTTATGAACATTTGCTTTGCCTTTGTCTAAAACTCGGAGTTTCTTCTTCAGATCAACAATGATGTGTTGGAATTCTTGATTTTGTGAATCTAATTTTCTGTTGAGGCGGACTGTGTCATTTCTGTTTTGAAGAATTTCATCCAGTTCCTTTTCATTTTCAAACAGTTTAAGTCTTAAGAAAGCCTTTGTTTCCTTATTATTTTCAGGAACATGACTGTTTTGAAATGATAAAGATCCTATGAGATGTTGAAATTTTAGTTCAAATTCAGCGCTTTGATTTTGACACCAATCAAGCCTTTTTTGAAGTTTAAAAACTTTGTTTTCCACATCATTGTTGATTTGCCGAAGATCCTCATTCTCTTTGACCAAATTTTCTATCTCCATTTGCAACATCTCAACATTTACAGCATGATCTTTCATAAGTAACTCATTGCATGACTCATAAAGCGAATTCATTATCACAGAAACAACGTCATAACACAGAACTTTTTCTAAGAGTCGATCATTCTCTTGTTTCAAAATTTTCTTTTGATGTTTTTGTTTTTGAAGTTTGTCGTCCTGTTCTTTGAAAATGCCTTTCATAGATGCAACTTCCGTGAATAATTCTTGTTCCCATTGTGTTGCACATTTCTTTAGATGTTTGACATGAGGCAGAATTTTGTTTTGAAGAATATCTCGCTTTTCTTTCGCAACTGAGGAAAGAAAAGTAGAGACTTCGATTTGAGAATTAAACTCAATTTCATTTTCTAAAAGAAATATGTCTTCCATAATTGTATCAAAATATCGAAATAATTTACTTTCTGGTAATTTTGGATCAACATCATCCTTAGTCAAAGAATCCTTGATTTGTGCAACATTTTTGGAAACATGAAGTATTGTAGGAGAAGCATGTATGTTTGTGTTAACAAACGTTTGTTCTGATTCGTCCTTTGAGGGACAAATTTGATATGACGTCTGTAATACCTGAAATTCAGATAACCCGTAAAATTAACAAATTACCCCTGATAACATAAAACCTTATTAAACAACTTATAAAATTCCGAAATAATTCCAAAACATCTGAAATCGAACTATATCTGAAACAAATAAATTTCTGGGACAATGTTACATCATTTTAAATGTTCAAAAAAAAATTATCATGCACATTAGTTAGTTAAATTCCGAAAATTATACAATTAAATAAATATAATGTTTTAATTCTTTTAATTAGAGTATATGTAAAAATAAAATAAGATAAGATCAAGCAAATCAACCCAAAATAATTAGTGATTCTATGGACCGAAAATATACAGATCTTGCCCCCCCCCCAAAGTCGGTTTCTCAAGATATCATCAAATCTCTTTTATTTTCTCTTCAAAAACAAAACCGCATAAACACAATAAACCCTAAGCGACACATAAAATTCGACCAAGGCTGCTACACGAATTCTGGACTTGAACAAGGATTTTTCTGGGGTTAATGGAGGTACAAGGAAGCTAGGAAAATTAAGGGTTGCTGCGTTTTCTCCTTGGTTCGTTCTTATTCTTTGTTTCTTGTCGAATTGCTCTAAAACAAGGTAATAATTCTTGCGGCTAAACCAAACGTGTTAAAATTAATATGGCAATTTTACTGTGATCTCTAGATGTTATATAACTCATATAAAATATGTAAATCGATCCATGCATGCTAATTTATGCGTATGATAATATAATGGTCATAAAACACGTAAATCATAAATATATGTAATCCAAATTTATGGACATGATAGCTATTTTATTTAGATCTCATATGATGTAATAGACCTAGGAAAAATGATATATCGAATTATAGTAGCATAAATCATGTCGTGTTAATTTTGATGTCTAAAACATACGTAAATATGCAATATATGTTAAACGATTTTTCTGGGCATGTTCTTTATTTTTCGTGGGTTCCTTATGAGTCATATGATCTGGGAAAAATATAATTTTGATTTTTGGAGGCTTAAAATTAACGTGGTGAATTATTGTATAACCGGATTTTGTGAAAACAAAGAAATAAAATAAATTGGAAATCGGGGCTACTAGGGTTTGGTTTCTTGGGAATGAATCTGATCATTTAATGTGTTTTAAGGATGAATTAATGATGGTTCAATGATTGGTGAAAAGTAGGGTTTGTATTTGTTGTTAAAAAGTCTAGCCGATTTAAAGTAAAATGTATAAGGACCTGTTTTGCCAACTTTGAAACTTCTGGGATATTTTTGTAAGATCATATTCATCTGTAAGAATGTGGGAAAAATATAACTTTGGGGTCCTAAGTGTAAATATTGCATAATAATGAATTATTGGCAAATTAGGGTTTCGATTAGAAATAAATTAAAAGTGAGGGACCAAAAGTGTAAATCTAAAATTCTGAAGTTGTTTTGAGTTAATACTGATATAAAAAGGTTGTTGTGTAATTTTGAGGATTTATGGGCTAATTATGTAATTGTTATGAATTATGACTTAATATATATGTTTTGTAAACTTAAAGGACTAAATATGTAAATTCTGAATTCTGAGGGGTCTAATCTCTAAAGTATAAAGTTTTGATGATATATTCTGTAATTATGAAATATTATATGCTTGGTTGGTAAATATGGATATTGTAGGGTTTAATTTGTAAAATATGTAATTATAAGGTTGGTTTTGTAAATTATGTAACTAAAGGGGTGTAATCTGTAAATTGCGAAACTTAAGGGAATAAAATGTAATTCTGAATAAAATGAGGGTATAATTCTGTAACTTAAAGTATTTTCACAAATGACCTTGGAAATTAATGAAGTTACATTTAAAACCCTAAACTTTGCATAATTGTCATTTAAAACCCTAAACTTCTGTAACTTGATAAAATGTACTGTATTCCATAATAATCTCCTAATAAGGTTCAACCTAATCTGAAATGATAATATATGTTAATTGTGGAAAACCTGCTAATTATGGAAACTTACTAAATCTGGAAAGTTACTAAAAATAGAAAGTACATAAAATGATGAGATAAACAAAGAGTAATAATCTGAATAAGGAACTTTAGTAATTCTGTCTTCCTCTTCCTTAGGTGTGAAGAAGGAGAAGTCTTGCTCATCTGATTTCTGTGTTTGTTTGTCTAATTTATGCTGTGCTAATAAGGTACAGATATTCTGCCCTATTTCAGTAAGGGTGTTTCTTTCCCTTTTCTCTCAGTATTTCATTTTCCTTATTAGGATTCCCCATAACTTTGCTATGTTCCCCTCTGTTTGTGTATCTCTGCTGTGATCTGTTTATCTTGAATCTTTGTTTGAACCTTCTGCTATGATTTTCTATTCTAAAACTTTGCTTAAACTCTGAATTGAACCTTTGATAATTCTAGACTTTAACATGAACCTTTTTTCCATGTACCCTTAAGACATGACTTTCTGATTTTGATAGTTCATTTGACCTCTGACCTCTGACCTACAGTTTGATATCCAAGCCAATCACTAGGCATGAGGGTTTCATGTCCATGTCATTGATGCACCTTTGACATGACTCTAGGGCAGGAGAGTGATGACCTGTTCCGTCCCTAACTTTATTTTATCTGGTGTGTTGAGGAGTTTCTGGCCACCGGGGGCGCATGGATGCATCCTAGTTCTGATTCTGTTATCTGTTATCTGTTATCTGATAACTGTTTATGTTTATGTATATGTTTATTATTATATCTGGTGACTGATGGTGTGTGCGATACACGTCACTCACATTATCTGGGAGTTGGCCACTCTACACAGGTTTGTTGCATTATATGATATTATCTGTTATCTGGGCTCGTGATGGATTTCTGTTTTCCTTAAACCTGATTTGTTTCATTATCTCTTCTTCATTCTTTTCTTGTTCCTTATTTCATTTCCTATTCTTTCACTTTGATTCTGTATCTGATTGATCTGTATTCCTGATTTGTTCTGTACTGCTATCTTTTATCATTTCTGTTTATCTATATATCTGTTCACTGAGCTCTCGTAGCTCAGCCGCATTTCTTTTCCTGCGGCAGGTACTTAAGCTAGGAAGCTGGGTTTTAGCTTTGGGATGAAAGCAATCTGATTTGGAGTTTTGACCTTAGTGATTTTAGCTTTGCCATCTGGATTTCTATTTATTTTGTTATGCCATTGTTTAGGCATTTGATTATTGGATTTTGTACTTCAGTTATTTTGTCTTGCATTTGATATAAGTCATGTTGACTTATTTTGGATTTAATGTTAAGACTTCCGCTGTTTTATTATTGTATGCTATGTTTGTTCTGATATGAAACCATATACTTGTGACATCTTTGCCCTTGTCGGGTTGGGGTGTTACAACGTCTTGCATTATAATCATGATAAATTCTGGAAAAATCTTTGTCAGTTTTTGGTCGACTCTCAAGTTCTTTTTGACGTTCAAGAATTTCAAGTTCTTCATCATTACCAAGCACAACAACTCTTTGAAAGGTATCATCAAGTAATAATTCTGCATTGTACAACTTGGGATTTTTGCTGAGTGCTTTAGAAAGAAAACGTGGTTGGTCACTGCAAATAGCAAATCCAATTCCTTTCGGAACTGGTTTTACCGATAGCCTTTGAATTTGAGTTATGGATTCACCATTTTTGTATACAATAGTTTGAAACTCTTTAATTTTGGATTCCAGAGTGACAATTTCTTCAAGATATGAGTTGACGCGTTTACTTGAGGCTTGCTTTTCTTCAAGAAGATTATTTTGAGATGTTGAAAGCTCAGATTGAGTTTTTAACAGCTCAGAATTTAAAGTATTAATTTGTTTTTTGAATTCAAATTGATCCTTTTCTTTTTGAGGGAGGAGCTCAGCCTTAGAAACGGTTAGCTCACGAACTTGATTTTCTAAATTTTGAACTTTGACGTACTCTTTTTGGAAAGCAATCTCAAAACCTTTCTCACGTTTTTCTTGTTTTTGATATCCTGAAAGTTGTAGTTTATAGCACTCATTATCCTTCATTAACAATGCAATTTTTTCTTTCAGATTGTTATTGATTTCATTGCATTTTTCAATTTGTGATTGGGTGGTCATTAACAAGGCCTGAAGCTCTGAATCTTGATCAGGCAAAGGATTATTTTGTTCAAGATGATCATAACTTTCATCGTCAATAGAATCATCAAATGAAACGACGGTTTTATCATCATCAAATGATACAACAGTGTTTATTTGATCATCTAATGGAGATGAGAATGATGAATCATGTTGAACAGAATTGTCATTTGTAGATGAAGATGCAGATGGTGAAGCAATTTCATGTATAAGACATTGTGGATCAGGTACCTGAGATAGACCATCGGTATCGTAAACCGGGCCTGTCTCGGACATGTTCATCTCCTGCATATTTGCCATGAGCATTACTGCAGCATTTTCTTCAAGATCTTCCATCTCATCATCAGATGCAGCATTGGCCATGAAGCTTTGCTCATTCTGAGTCACCATTCCTGCAGCTTTTTCATCTTTGAGGGCCATCAGAAGAGCTTCCTTGTGATATGCACTGCCCATAGTACGAGGCTTTGGACACGCATTTTCCATGTGACCATTCCCACCACAGTTGTAGCATGTGATTGAAGTATTTGCAATGCCTTTCTGTGCATTCCCAGCCATCTAATTTCTATTCTGAGTAGTTCCCATACTGTTCCTGTTACCCCCTGCAGAATTGAACCTGTTCCCTCCTGACTGAAACCTCTGAGACCCATAGTTTCCACTGTTTCCTGAACCATATCTGCCTGAAGACCGATTCTGAATTTCCACTCTGCCATCGTTAATAACAGCTTGATTCCTGGTATTGGAAGATGAACGAAGACGATTGTTGGATTTGGTGAACTTGCCAAATGCCTTAGCAATTAATCCAAATGCTTCATTAAGAGAGTTGAATGCATCCTCATCTTCATCATAATCAGCGTTTGAGTTCAACATGGAATCTGAGTTGTTATATGGAACCATTTGGTTGTCAGAGTATTGTGATGGTGCTTCATATGGGATGATTTGGTTAGAAGGTTGTAGATGAAAACTTGGTTGGAAAGATAATTGTCAAAATTCCTGGTTTGGTAGTGGAAAATTGGATTGAGCAACAAGAGCAAGCGAGTTAGGTGTTGGTGCTGATATGAAACCGCCTCGTGCTGCAACTTCCTTATCTACCTCATATTGATGTTGTTTCAGAAAGTCATACATTAGTCCATACTTGACTTCACCAATCTTCTTTGTTTGCCTGACAAATGTTGCATATTTCTGCCATTCTGGTCCAAGGCAACCCAGAAACTTTGAATTGATAGCAATCTTAGGTAACTTGATGTCATGACGATCGAGGTCATTTAAAACATTTGTGAAACGGTGGTAGTATGATTCAATTGTCTCCCCTGGTTCCATGATGAAATTATTGTATTCCATGTAAAGCTTTGACTCAAGGTCTTCTTGAGTTAACTCAGTCCCTTCCATTAGAAGATGCACATGTTCCCACATATCTTTGGCAGTCTTTTGAGCATCAATACTTTGGTAAATAGGATTGGGAATCCCCTGAAGTATGTAAGACATTGCCAACTGATTTGCCTCTTGTTGCAGTGTTTGTTCAGTTGTGTAGTTAGCGACAGCAATGGGAGTTGATGTTTCTTCTCTTTCTGTAGTTCCTGGAACAACAGTTACTGGAATTGGAAAGGGTCCTTCTTCAATGGCTTGCTTAAGATATTTCCCATGGGGTTTTCGGAGTTCAATGAATCTGAGGAATCTACTAGCCCATTGCACATAGTTACCAGGTGTCAGCATAGGTGGAGTGTCCTGATTCCCAGCCTCATGTCGGGATTGCTGACTGCTGATTGCCTCACACATCTTGTTAAACCAATGTGGTTCTCTGGAGTAGGATGGATTGTTCAGCATTTGATTCTGTTGCATGATTTGTTGTGGGGATACTTGTGGTGGAGAGAGAAATTGATGCTGTTGCACGAATGCTTGTTGTTGTTGATACTGAGGATGAAATTGTTGTTGTTGAAGATATTGTTGTTGCTGATAGTAGTAATTGAAGTGAGGTGGTTGAGACATGTCTGGATCTTGAAGATAATTAAGATTAGTGTGATGAGTTATGTTAAGTTGGTTTTGGTTAACTGAAGTTTTTTGTCCAATTGCGATAATTATTGTTCACCCAATTGCGATAAGTACTGTTCACCCAATTGCGATAACCTCCAAATAGCGATGAGGAAAATAGAAATTGCGATAAAACTTAGAATTGCGATAAAAATGACAATTTGAATAAGTTATGTACGTATTTTACTTTATTATACGTGGGTGTTGTTGAGATATACACGACCTACAAGTGGTATCAAAGCTTGCGCAACTTACATGAATAACCAACATTTAATGAGATGCCCCAAGCCTTCTATTTATAGGCACATGATTGGGGCATCATTACAAGATAGTTTCTAGAAGGTATTTTACTAAGGTGACCGACCCATGCGCTACTAATGGACCGGTCACATATTACAAACAATATAACCCATATTTAGCAACATATTATCGCAAATGGTCAAGACTTGAAATATTACAAAACGTGTTCCTAACATATAACCTTCATGATAATGCCTATTGATTTGATCTATTAGGATATTGTGGATAATGGTTGAATGTTTTATGGAGACCAATTAGCATGAAAATGTAATCATGAGGTTATTGTGGGTGATTTAAGGTGAACAATTTGGGAAATGGAATGTCTATGTTATGCCAGACATCTGTTATCAGAGATAGTGTAAGTATCATCAGAAGAATGCTTGTTTCATCAGAGATAAGATGTATCAGACAGTGTAGTGGCTAGTTATATGTTTAGCAATTTGAATAAGTAGTTATATACATGGCTTTTCTGGGACAGTCCAAAGCCATTTTCCTATTTGTTGTAAAACTTTGAGAAGTTAATATATGTTCACCTTTTTTATCAAAAAAACATCGAATATGTGAAAGACAATATAAAATCAATAAGTTGTTTTTTTAATAGATTTCAGTGACAACACTTTTGAGAAAATAGAGTGTTTGTGAAGTGATTCACTTGATTGAATTACTGAAATGAGAAGGGTACATCTGTTTATAACTCTATATAAAAGGCAGGAAATGAAAGGTAACTAACTTTAAAACATGTTGACTAACTTAGACTATCCTAACTAACTTAGATATTTAGATTGCCCGACAAGGGCGTGAATCACAACTAAGTGACCCATAGGTCACGCGCAAGCTTCATTCCATCGAGACCAGGTTACGCGCGAGGTGATAGATTTGAGCAAAGTTATGGTGAGCCGGTCACCAAGTTATTTCGAACAAAAAGTGGGCCCTCCTTTATTAAGTATCCGTTGAGATTAAAAAAAAAATAAAAAATAATAAAATAATAAAAAAAAATCCCCACTGCTCAATTTTTAACATATAGATACCCATTAACTTCACCATTTTATACTCGCATACTCTCAACACTTTTGCTTCACCATTTTATACAAAAATTTCTCAAGAAAACAACCACCAAGTGTAACCAACTAAATAATACCCGAAGCAATCCCCCGACACCCGAAGGAACGTTTAATCTCGAAATACTCCCCCGTCAAACCAACAAATAAGCTTACGACCACAATCATACTATTATAACCAAACTTACCAAAACAACCCACACCCACAACAAGACGCTTTTAACCAATTCTCGCAATAACAACAAAACGCGTTTAGCCAATTCTCGTCACAACAAAACGCGTTCCTATTCGATAACCCCAACTACGGCACACAAACCCATATGGGTGGTTCGTCATCACAACAACTTACGCCCATGTCTCCCATTTCGTCATCACAACCATATACACCTTTCGTACGTTTACATTTTTTATTTCGTACGTTTAAGTTTTTAATTTCGTAAGTATTCAAATAAAAAAAAATGGGTATTAAGGTGAGGGTAAGGTGACCATGTCCTGTAAAAGGTGATAGCGAGTGAAGGAAAGTGAGAGGAAAGAAAGCTGAAATTACGTTGTTGTGTAAGGTGAATGTATGTAAACTTATGGTGACCATTGCCACTAGCCTTAGATATTTACAAGATATTACTGTTGGGTTCATTCAGTACCCAAGTAATCTTAAACAATGATTTGAATACAAAATAACCTAAGTGTTAGAAGACTTTAAACAATATTCATGTCACTGAGTGAACAGTCGCTCAGTGAGTCATCTTCAGGATGCTTAGGACGAGTCTAAGAAGAAAGTCTTTCCATTCAGTGATGCGGAACTCAGTGAGTGGCACCTAAGCCAAAGAAGAAGGTGATGGGCTCAGTGAGTGATGACAATAACTCACTGAACTCCAGTCTCATCAACAACTATGAAGAATGAAGACTGAAGATCAAAGGCTGAAGAACTGAAGACTGAAAGAAAGGCGGGACAAGGCGGGAAACGTTTGAAGAGATAAGGAGAAGTTCTTATCAGGCTGAAGTCAAACTTTCCCTGAAAGGCAAAATGTCAGGACAGTGTCATCACTGTTCTTCAGAAAGCATTATTGTCCTATACCCAAAATAGGATCTTGTAACAATGACAAAATACATCAGTATTTTGTCCTAATTAGCTTAGGTCATCTTTTCTCTTGTACTTAACGGTTGCAAATTTACTTGTCTATAAATAGGTTCATAAGAGAGAGTAAAAGTTGACAAGCTTGTGAAATTAATGCTTAGACATTCACAAACTACTTTTACTCCTCCAAATAGCAACCTTGTCCCTGAGATAGCTCAGTGGTTCCTTATAGTTGCCACTTAAGCTTAGCTTAAGT
Source organism: Artemisia tridentata subsp. tridentata (assembly GCA_021014915.2). Classification (NCBI taxonomy): domain Eukaryota; kingdom Viridiplantae; phylum Streptophyta; class Magnoliopsida; order Asterales; family Asteraceae; genus Artemisia; species Artemisia tridentata. The sequence goes on from CP139504.1 coordinate 174,182,313, forward strand.
TTAGTGAGGAGACAATACCATACTTGTCATTTCAATCCCAAGTGTTATTCCGTAAACACTTGGGTATAGGTTCTTTGATTTACTTCTAATAAGAATTTAAACGTTGAAAAACTCTTGTCTTTTATCTTTTACGTTTTTACTTATTATCAAGTTAATCAATACATTACTAAGCCATGGAACTTGGTTAGCTTAACTTTGTAGTTAACCCTAACTGAGTAAAAGGGAACTAACCCACTCTCTCTCAAATGAGAGGATACAATATATATAGTCATTACATAAGGGAGAATAAGAAAGTGTGTCGTGTTTACCTATCTCACTCATTCGACATTAACGTAAATACTAAGACTAAACTAGATGGCACACTTCTACTATTACGTAGACTATATTTTTATCATTCTAACGAGCTATTACATGACCATATTGCAAGACACATTGACTCGATAATGATCGTCACTTCAAGGTTCCCAACAATCTCCCCCTAAGGGACGATCATTGAGATATCTCTTTGATTATATTTATGATCATCACTTTTACGTTTCCAACAATCTCCCCTTAAAGGGGTGATCATTGAGATCTCTTTTGTGACCTGTAAGTTATGGGTCCATCAATACAAATGGATGATCATTTAACTTTTTTTATGCTTGCTGTCTTGAACTTTGAGTCTTTGTGTAATAGCTTTGCTAGATTCTTTGTTCCAATCATGCTTTGTGATCTTTGTTCTTCGTTCTTGTTCTTGTGATCATTTGTGGTATTCGCTTGCCTTCATCAACATCTTCACTAATGGTGTCTTTACTTCTTTTCCACCATGCTCATACTTCTTGTTAACTTTGAGTTTCGTACATTTGCAGTTCTCATTCTTTAACTTTGATCTTTGTCTCTTTACTTTGCAGATTATTTGACTTTGACGCAGAATCGTTCTGAACTTTGATTTGCTTTGATCTTTGATGAGAACTTTCTTTGAACTTTGCATAACTTTATCTTTCGTAATGTTGTTGGTATGAGCATGTGGAGCTGGAAATGAGTTGATGATCATGGTGATGGTAACGGTCTCTCCTCCAAGGAACAATCATCATTAGCTGCATGGTAAAGGTTAGTAATAATCACCAATCGATCACGGTGGACTTTTCTTAGAGATCAGTCCACTACGATTGTTTTACTGATGAATGTCTTGATTCCATTCACCTTGATCGGGCACATCAGCCGTCCGAATCCCGTTGAGGGACAGTTATCAATACTATGGATAGATTCCAAGTAAAGACCCACATTTTCAGGACTCGATTCGTGAAAGGAATCTCCTTATCGGGATTTCCAGCACTTATAGGCTCGGACTTCGAGAGAATTAACAGCATAGTGTGAAAACCCTCTCTAATCCTTACAAAGGCTGTTCCTGAATTGGATACTCTCAAGAAGGCTTACAAAGATATACCAAAGTATACCAACAATTCAGGTAAGCCGCTGAAGTATACCGAAGTATCACTTCATGACTCTAGACCGTTTGCAACACAGTAACAACCACCATGATGTAAGTGGCAAGATCCGAAGATCTCATGAAATACTCTTACAACTTGTGCTCTTTTTGGCGAACACAGTTGTATGAATAGGAAAGTGTATCCTAGGAGATCTATTGATGAATCTTGTGGCTCTATACTTGATTAAGTGCGTTTTGGTTTTAATCGTCAGAGGCATGGAGCAGAGTGTCTCCTTTTCAATACCAACACATCTCGGAGTGAGAGGTCGATAGATTATGCAAGGTTCTCCGTGAGAAATGAAACAAGTGCCTTTTAAGAGATACTTGAGTGGCTAGGAGGTAGAGTGCAGTGCGTCACTGGGTCCATGACGTCTTGTCTTCAATACCGGTGTTATCATAGTGACACGCAATAGCATATGAATTGAACCCGGTTTCTGCCCTAAGTTGATCATTTGAAGGGCTATTTATTTTCACCTTTTTTCTTAACTTTTCTTTTTAATTCTTCAACCCCTTATTTCTCCTTTCATTTCTTTACTCCTTTTTTCAATCATACCTAAGGACTTCTAGTACTAAACTATTGGTGTTGTCCTTGGGTAGATCCCTCCGGCTCTGGCGGATCATAGGACATAAACCTAACCTTAATCACCTTATTACTCCATGATTATCCTAGGTTGGTTTGTTGATCTCATGCCATAAAACCTTTTGTAAAATCTCTCAAAGTGTTTATGATTATAAAACATATTTTGATAACACTTTAAGGGTTTTGCTTTTTCTGAAATACTCCCCCTTCACATGTGCTCATAAGTTTTAAGATAAAATTTCACATGTTGGGTAGAGTTCGCACTTTTGAATTGATCGATTTTCAGTGAACATGGCCGATTCAAGACACGCTTACATCACTAGTTAGACTGGCTTGAAATTATTACCCGTCCTGGTCAAGTCCAAAGTAAATCTATCGAGACGGTACACTCTACTCAGACAAGTCCTATTCGAGACACGCTTACATCACTAGTTAGATGATGAACTCAAATAAGTACATTTTATTACCATCATTTATCCTATTTATTTGACTTGTTTTATTATATTATCTGTGAGAATTGATACGTTAATGTTTACTTTTGTAATTCTCAGGTAAAAACAAGGATTTGGTGAAACTTGGCGATTTTGGACTAATTATGGAGCAAAACAAGCAAGAAGATAAGAGTCTACTGAAATGTACAAGATCAAGACATTCTACTCCAGATACGCCGCATCTTACTTATTACATACGGCGCATCACTATCAAGATTTCACAAGATACGATCCAAGACAGCAAGGACATGCGCCGCATCTGAGAATGAAGTTACGTCGCATCTTCTGGCGGTGTACGAATATTCCTGAATATATTAATCTTGGACCCCACGCGAAGTTAAGTCAATGCGCCGCATCTACTTATTAGATGCGCCGCATCTTACCCTCAGACAGAAACTATAAATACCCCAAGACCAGACGAATTTGAGAGGTTCGACATTTAGCTAAGTACGAGAAGACAGAAACCCTAGGACGAATTCAGTCGAAGTAGCAGCACAAGACACACCTTGAACGAAGATACAAGAGCTGTAAGAAGGTCCTGCATGTATTCAATTCATTAAGTAGTTTTGTTTTATTGTATTAGTAAACTTTAATTCATCAGGATTGGTGGCTTGTGTAACGTGACAACGGAAAGGTTGCACTCCCTTAAAACTGCTTTCCCATTAATTAAAGTTTATATGTTGATGTCTTTGGTGACTTTTATTAGTGCATTGATAACCTCTGTGTCTAGCTGAGCGTTGATCGGGTCGCCATGCCTCTGCCCTCGCCTATTTATTAGATCGCCTATGCATTCTATCGTCTGTAGAAAAGTAGGAAGAAAGATAAATAGGATAGTCATAAGTAATCATTAAGGGTTTACTCGCCGATAAGATTAGAACCAACGAGAAAGGACTTAATCTCGGTGCGTTGCATCGAACTATACACTTCATATAAAACTAGCAATAAAACAAGTGACAAGCTACTTAACTATCAGGACAGGTCTTCTTATTGTCTCAAGTATTTATCTGTGTACGTGTGTGCTATTCGCTGATTCGTGCCTATTAGTTAGTTTATTATTTAATTGCAACCAAACCGTGCCAGTCTCTCAGACTGAACCCCCTTGCGTTAGATTAGGTTGTATAGCTAACTTAAGATATTAAAATACTGATTGGAATAACTAGATAATACGTTCCACTCTTAGTGATCGACACTCTACTTACCATTATATTCATACTGACCGGGTACACTGCTCGTTAAAGTGTGTGTGTTATTGATAAGTCGGCTAAATATAAATTTAAAACTTGAATACTGCTAAAACCACAACGACATACCGTGGGTATAAATTAGAGCATACGCACACGCGCATCATTAGACTAGCTTGAAATTATTACCCGTCCAGGACAAGTTTTTTCGATTACTGACATTTATTTTTCTCATCATTTCTTTGGTTATACCTGAGTCGAGCTCTTTGAGATATCATAACGATCACATTTTAATCACATTTCTCCCCCTCAAAAATAGCATTTCGATGGTATTTTTTATACCGATTGATTAATATCTTTGTTTTTGGAAAGCTAATAGGGAGAAACGGATTTGCATGAACTTTTGAAACATATTTGTTTTTGAAATACTCCCCATCAAAACTTGCATAGGTTTTGAGAATTTTAAACTTTTTAAGGTTCGAGGGAAGGAGTCTTCTTGAAACAAAATTCTGAAAGATTTAGAAATTTCGGTTTGAAAAATTCTTGAATAAATTTTGCTTCAAGGTAACTAAAATGTTATATTTTGAAATACTCCCCCCCCCCCCCCCAAAAAAAACTAGCATATGTTTTGACATTTTTTTAAACTTTGAAGTGAATTGAGGAGTAATGTTTTGAAAAATCTTAAGCAAAATTTTGAAAAGTTTTGAAAAACCTTTTGAAAATTTTTAAATAAATTTTGCTCAAGATTAAGATGTTTTTGATAAGCTTTGTGTGAGAACTTTTTATCAGTTAGGATTGTTGCAATAAAACGTACAACAGGGTCCTTTCTTTGAAAAACGGGTTATGCACTATTATGTGTGGATAAGCCATAATGTTTAAGCCCGGGTTGTAAGCTGAAATACTTACAAGCCATATTTTTTGAAGCACGAGTCCTAAACAGAGTGTTTAAAAATCATAAAGCAATTGCTGTTTTATCAAATACTCCCCCTCAAAACAAGGTCTATTTTTGTGAATTTTTTTTAAACTTTTGAAACGTTTCGAGGGAGGGAGTCTTCTTGAGCAAAATTCTGATAGAGTAAGAAATTTCAGTTATTGAAACCTTCTTGAATAAATTTTGCATCAAGGTTTTTTTTCAAAACTTAACAAAGACTTCTCTTTGTTATGAAAAGGAATGTTGTAGTGAGGCGTACAACAGGGTCCCATTGTAGGATAAGTGAACGTTTATTTTTAAAGAATGGTTTAGCAAGGCACTTTCCTTTCTCTGAAACCCGAGTTGTACACTGTAATGTGTGCACAAGTCGTAATGTTGAAGTCCGAGTCCTTAGCTGAAGTACTAAGAAGTCATTATGTTTAGATTAGACAACAACCTTTGGAACCCATTTAAGCACGGCGCCAACGGGTTTACCAAATTTTGAAATCCATTTGTAAGTTGTGTCCATCTTATTTAAAGATGTTGAATTCCAATGAGGACTGAAACCGGTGTTTCATTTTGAAATAACACTCATGGAATCAATGGAGATTTAAAACTCTTTTTTCGTTGAAAATTGTTTGAGAAACCCGGTGTTTCTCTTGGAGTTTTAAAATCTGAAGAAGAAGATTTCCTTTTAGTGTTAAACCTCATTGGTTCTCTGTGAAGATTTGATTTTGTGATAAATGGAAACCTTCCGGTATTTGGAATGTTCAAAGCAAAGTCATTCTTATGTTGCAGCGAAAGCAATTCTGATATTGAATATTTGAAAGGTTTTGAACAACTTTGCTTTGGTCTCCACACTTGCTTTACCGGTGTAAAACGAGAGTGTGGAGTTTGAAAAACTTGATTCTTTCCATTTAAAGCATTTGGGGGTTTTAAACAACTTTGCTTTGGTCTCCACACTTGCTTTACCGGCGTAAAACGAGAGTTTGGAGTTTGAAAAACTTGAGTCTTTTCTTTTGAAGCATTTAGATTTGAAAACTTTTGAGAAGTAAGTGTTTCAGAAAAACTTGGTTTCTTCAAAAACTTCATTCCTTTTTGCAAAGAATAAGTTGTAAACTGGGAAACCATTTTCAAAAATGGTTTTGAAGATTCACCCGTGTAAACCTTCTTCGAAACACTCACTTCTGGTGTTGAAAAATCTGAAATTGGAGCTTTTCCCTTTAATCGGTTAAGAGAATCAAACTTCACTTTTAAAGCATTGTATGAAGTTCTCAAATCACTGTATTCTTTTTGAAGAGAAATATGATCTTGGGATGCCAATTTTGATTCTAAAGAGGCAATTTGTTTCAAAAGTTGATCTTTTTCGGCTTTAGAATCATCCATTTTACGAGCCAATTTCCGTTCGAACTGAACATTTTCCTTTTCAAGTCTTTTAAAATAATTTTCAAATTTGGTCGTTTTGTTGAAAAAGTCAGTTTTGGCATCCTCAAAATAGTTTGTTTGTTGAGCTAAAAGCGTTTCAAGCACAACCACTTTTGTTTGAAGCACATGATTTTCATTTTCAAAAAGATACATTTTCTCCCCCGTTTCCTTTTCAAAATCTGGGGTATTAGAATCGAACAGGGGATTTGGAAAGGAAACTTTTGTGATTTGAGACTCAACCTTTTTCATTTTCATTGATTCAATCTTTTGCAAAATATTTTCAAACTTTTTATCAGCGAATTCAGACAATTGAGACTTCAAATCTTCAGTCTCTTTTTGTTTCATGTTTGAGTTTTGTGTCTGAACTCGTGAACGTTTGATTGAATCAAACAGATTTTTGTAAATCTGTTTCGAATGTTCAATTTCTTTTTCGTTTTTTGAAATTTGACACTTCATTGACACGTTTTCATCATCAAGTTGTTCAAGTTTTGACATCCAAGAGTTTTCAAGAGACTGCTTTTCCTGATTGTGTTGTAAAGCTTGCTCAAAGTCAATGCTTTGTGCTTGACATCTTTGAAAATTTTGTTCAAGAGAGAATATTTGACGTTTAAGTTTCTCTTGGATTTCGCTTGACTCTTTTAAAATTCTCTCATTTTCGTGTCTCAACATCCATTTTCCACTTTTAAGCTTTCAGTCTCAACATTCAACGATTTATCACAAGCAGTTTTTTCAAAATCTTTCAATTTTGCTTCCAAATCAACAATGACGTTAAGATACGAGTCTTCCCTGTTTTTCCATCTCGTTCTTAATGTTTTGTAATGAGTTTGACATGTTGAGACCTTATTTGTTAATGTTGAAACCTTTGTTGTTAATTTTGCAATTTGGTTTTGAAGGTCAAGCTTTTCTTTTTCCAGTTTTGAAACCTTTTCATTGTTGGAACCAACTAGTTCTCGCATTTGATGTTGCAAGTCTTGTTCTTTCACATATGATTTTTGAAATGCAACTTCAAAGCTGTATTCACGATTATTTTTTGTTTCAAAATCATTTATACGTTTAATATAATTCTCGAGCTTTTCAGTTAACGACGTATTTTGTGCTTTTAGTTCATAATTATGCTCATTACATCGAACAACTTCAGTTGCATATTTTTTATTAAAAAAGCATTTGAAGCACATTCTTGATCATGATTCACATTGTCGTGTTCAACCGTACCTCCATTGGGATCCATATCTGGAGTCTCGGGAGTAATATTTCTATTAACCTGATTCACCACATATGTGTCGTTAATGTATTCAGGTTGTTCATGACTTTGTGTCTCACGAGCAAACACATTTTCAAATATATTGATATCATCAGTTGATTGATGTACCTTAACCAATGTGTCTGAACAATGTGAAGGTCCGACATCAGCTGCATTCTTCAAACCATCCTTACTGTTGAGTGTCCCATCATTATGCGGAATGCTGCTTTCTTTCTGCTGTTCTGATAGTGCACTATTACCCGTGAATACCAAATTATCATCTAATGTCCCTTCCTTGTTGATTGTTCCTTCTCGTGTCTGCATTTTTCTTCCATTCTCTCGTTCATTCAATTCTTTTACTCGTTTCTGCATCTTCATTTCTTTGAATTCTCTCTTCTTCAGCATATCCCTCAGATGAAGTGATCTTTCATTAAGCACCATTGCTAGTATGTTCATTAGTGAAACAAGCTGATCTCTAAAAGCTTCAACATCCATACAAGTGATGTTCTCTTTCCATGACTTGCTTTGCAATTCATAGTCCCGAGAAGTCTTGAACACTCTAAACTCCATGGACATGAACCCTTTTAACAGTGTCTTGAGCACTCTAAATTCTACCATGCAGTCACTTCCTTGTTCAATTTGCTTCTCTATTTGGACTATGTTGTGTCGAAGTTCCCTTTGGAAGGTTAGAAGGTCTATTTCAGATCCGAAGAAAATTGAAAAGGTACTCCACGATGAAAACCTTGCTTCTGAGAGAACCTTACATTTAATCTTAACTTATTCAAAATGTGTCAAACAATTTTCTTTGGAGTGCATTGCGAACTTTACACTTTTAGGCATCTCTCTCCTTTTTGAACTTGATTCCATTTTAATTTCGATGTGAAATGATAATGGATCTTGTAGACGATAAAGAAGTGATTTTGTGTTTTCAAATGAATCTTTGTCAATCTTTCACGCTTTCACAATAACTAGCACAGTAGTTAAATCCACACACCCCCGATAATCTCAACCCAAAATAATTCTCAACCTCGGATTCTTAAAGCTCAATTAATACTGTGGTCCAAAATTATATCCCAAAAAAAAATTGACTCCAAAATTTTCAGCTCACAATTTAATCCACAACAGTTTCGACTAACACATAATTCTTATCTAAACTTTGGACTAATCACAATCTGACATTTTCTTATTACAATAGAATTGCTTTAAAAAAATTTATGCCCAATACTTAGTTGAAGTCCATTTATATCTCAGAGCCCAACATTAACTCGTCCAGCCCAACACAGTTTAACTAAAATTAGCTAAACCTAATTCCCACACTTATAAATAAGTCTCCTAAATCTACTCTCTTTAACCCTAATATCACTCTTATCCAGAAAAAAAATGCAACCACAAACACCTAACTTTTCTCTCAACCCAAACACAAAAAAATATTACGCCTCTCACTTGTTTCTGTTACAAATCGAACAACAGACACACTTCTTGTTCACCTTAACCCACGAATGACTATAGTTTCTGGTTATGCTCTCGTGAAAAGTACTACAAGTGTCTCGTCTTCAAGATCTTGATATCAAACTTAGGTAAGTGTTGTGATTTGTTTCTTGTTAAACCGAACAAGGGTGAGGATGAAACCTATAACGTTTTGTTCTTACCTTTTACGATTCAGATATTGAAAAAGAATTTTATCTTCTAAAAAATGGATCGATGATGAATTATCTCTTTTGGCTCTTGTCTTTGGACGAAACTTTGATTATAAGAAGAGATAAACTGAGATCTTATCATTTCTTTTTCTTGTTTGTTGTTTAGATCTAGTTAAACCGAATCCAAGGAGGATGACACACAAGTTGTTTTGTTCTTTCTTTAATAAAGTTCGAATATTAATAAAGAAGTTTAGCTTCTAATACGATCTATGATGAAAGTCTCTTATGGTTTAGTTCTTTGAACGAATCTTGGATACTAACAAGAGAAACAGAGATCTTGATTTTTACTTTTACGTTTTTTGAAACCATGGTGTTTTTGCTCTCACGTTTTTAGAGTTGTTTGAGACGTGAGATGGATTGGGTTTAGGAAAGATCTTGGATTGATGTTACTTGGTTGTTGTATGTTGAATTTGATGTACGAAATGGTTTGTTGTTAAGGTTAACGTGAGGTAGGTTTTGGTTATCTTTTCTTGAATCGAGGCAAAGGAAGGATATGAACAAAGCTGTTCTTGTTCTTTCTTTTAGGCTATCGACAATTAAAAACAGAAGCTAAGCTTCAAAGTAGATCGGTGATGGCTATGGTTTCACACTTAAAAGTCTTTAAATATTGTTACAAAAGGTGAACCAAACTGAGATCTGTTTGTGTATGAATGATTTGGATCTTTAAAGATAGAGAAGGTTGATGATGTTTAGGGTAAGATAGGTTATTTGTTTGGTAAAAATCCTTAGTCGAAGAGTCTGAGATTCTAAGTCGAAGAAAACTTAAATCCTTACTCGAAGAAATCTGTAATCGTTAGTCAAAGAAATTTCTTACTCGAAGAAAGAAATTTAAGGAAGTATATAACCCCTTAGTCGAAGGATTATAAAAAAGAAGTTTTGATTTCCTAACACGGAAAATATACACAGAACTTAGAATTACTTCCTTACTCGAAGAATCTTTACTCGAAAGATTTTCTAACTCGAAGAATTTAAAGGCTAAGTCGAAGATCTTCGAATACTAAGTCGAAGGAATTCAACCTTACCCGAAGAACTCCGTATCTAAACACTAAAAATCTCTAAAATCTTCCACAAAATGAGTTTTCAATCCACGATTTCTACCAAATCTAACCTAATACTACCTAAAAACCTATAAAGTAACAAACTTTATCAGTTTTAAAAACAATTTTTTTGATTCGATAAATTTGCTAACTCGAAGAACAGTTTTAAAACTAAGCAAATCGATTTGAAACTTTATAAAAAACGTAACCTAAACTATCCTTGGCGATTAATACCACTTGTTAGGTCCTCATAATAAACACACACAACATAGATTCTAGAGAGAGAAAGAACTAGAGAGAAGATAGAGAGAATTTCTCTATTTCATTAATAACCAACTAACTCACCCTCTCTCAAATGAGAGGATGCAATATATATAGTCATTACATAAGGGAGAATAAGGAAGTGTGCCGTGTTGAAGTGTTCCGTGTTTACCTATCTCACTCATTCGACATTAACGTAAATACTAAGACTAAACTAGACGACACACTTCTACTATTACGTAGACTATATTTTTACCATTCTAACGAGCTATTACATGACCATATTACAAGACATTGACTCGGAAATGATCGTCACTTCAAGCATTCCCAACAGTTTTTAAAATCAAGATCCTACCATGGTTGAAAGTGATGTACCCCAACTAGTCGACAAAAAGGAAGGAATCTATAATGCTACTGCTCTCCGACTTGAGGTTGGAAAATTCAACAAGTAGAAAAAGCATATGCTTTTCTACTTAACAGGAATGGAACCTTACTACATTAAGTGTATTAATGAAGGTTCCTTTTTCCCTAGGACTGCTGAAGGCCTACCCAAGCCTGAAGCTCAGTGGACTTCTGATGAGAGAAGGGTGGTCAATCAAGACACACGCCTGAAAAGCATCATTATATCATGTCTTCCTGACGATATAATGGAATCAGCTATTAACTGTCCAACTGCCAGACAGACTTGGACTGACTTGGTTCACAGCTTTGAGGGTCCCTCAGATACAAAGGAAAACAGGATCATGGACCTGAAACTTAAGTATAACACTTTAGGGGCTAAAGACTCTGAAACTCTCTCTCTCAGACTTACACTAGATATAAAACCCTTCTAAATGAATTGACCAATGATGGCGTCACCCAGTCTAAGCATGAGATCAATGTTGGCTTTGTCAACAGTCTACCTGAGAAGTGGTTAAACTTCTCTCAAGGTCTTAGAAATGCTAACCACATTCAAAATATTGAGCTCCCTGAAATCTATAGAAAGTTTGTCTATGAAGACAACCTAATCTCTAGGAGATACTATGATTCAAAGAAGGCACAAGAGACCAAAAAGGCCTTGACTATTGCACCCATATCCACTGCCTTCTTTTCAAATGGTGTTGTGCAGGATTTCCAAGAAGATTATGATGATGAGGCTGATGAGAGAACTAGTGAGGAGTACCTTAATGACTTACAATTAGAAAACACTGAGTGTTATAAATGTGGAAAAAATGGTCATTTTGCAAAAGATTGTTTCTCAAAAACTAATTCAGAACCCTAATACAAATTTGATGGAAACAGTTCTTCAGGAACTAGCAAGTTTCAACCAAAAATGCTTCAGTCTAGTCAATCTTTTTAAAGCAAAACTGAAAATTTTCCACAAAAAGAATTTGAAGCTAAGTATAGAAAAGCTAAAGCCAAACTTGCACTTCTTGAGGCAGTCCCCTCAAACTCTCAGCCACCCCAAGCCCTTAAACCTTCTCAGGCTAAAAACAAGGGCTTGCTGCTGAAACTTTTGACTGGGATGAAGAAGCTGTATCCTCTGATGATGAAGAAGTTCATATCAGTGCACTGATGGCACTCTCAGAAGATAACAAGTTGGCAGTTGGAAAAGGTCATGCCAGAAATGGAGAATGGGTCAACATCACCATGAGGAAGGTAAATATCTTACTATCTATGGATGATGATTCTGATTGGCAATCTTACTTAAACTATATTAATGTTGATCTTAAGTATGTTGAAGAGCAAAGGTTAAATCTATTTTCAAAATATAACAAACTGAGTTTTGAATTAAATAAGTGTAGAGATGAACTTCTAGCTTTAAAACAAGCCAAACTTGAAAGTGTCACACTTCAAATTCAAAACTCAGAACTTGTGAAACAAAACCATGCTCTTCAAGAAGAACTTAAGAAAGAGAGAGTTGCCATTGAAAGTTGGACAAGAAAAAACCCTAGAGTATATGAAACTGTGAGTCTCACACCTAGCACCAGAAAAAGAGTACTATGTGAAGATCTACTCACTGAATCCTCAAGTGAGAGTCATAGTGAAAAAGCTTTCTTGCCTGCTGGCATACCCTTTGAAAAGGAAATGAAATCAAAACCCAGTGATTGGGTTGAAAGAGTCAACCCAGACAGCAAGTTACCTAACTTTAATACTGGGAAAATTTTGGAACCTGAAAGTCAGGCTATCAAAAGTATGCTTGGGGTCACTGATGAACCCAGTCATCTTGAGTCCATCACTGAGTCTGAATCAGAATCTCAATCACCACTTCCTCTACTGAAACCCCTTCAGGGAGCTGCACCTAGTTCAAACCTCACCCCACCTGTTTATCAACCACACTCTCCCAAAGAAAGATCAGGTTTAGGGAGAACAATCCTGAAAAGACCCACATATGTCCCAAACACTGAAGCCTCAGTTCCCACTGAAACTTCTAAACCTTCAGTACCTACTGAAGTAAAAGCTGATAGCACTGACTCAAAATATGATCAGTTGGCTGAACTTGTAAGGAAGCTGAGTGAAAAGTTAGAATCAACTGAAAAACCTACTTTATCCAAAGTTAAGGAACAAACACTAGCTTCCTCAAGCACCTCCAAACCAAAATCCTCGCCTAAACCTCAACAGAGATGTGAACTATGCAATTACACAAATCATACCACTGATGATTGCTATAGAATTCTGTTCTGTATGATTTGCAAACTAGAGGATCACAGGACATCTGATCATAAATCTCACCTTGCCTCTCTGAATGCTCAAGAAAGCTACAAAACTCAGGCTTACAAGTATGCTTCACCATCTAAGCAAACTCAAAGACTGAAGGCTAAGCCTTTTCTACCATATCCACACTGTGGATTTAATGATCATCTTCCTGATGATTGTATGATGTATCCCTGATGTGACATATGTGGAGATCCCTCCCATGATGCATCAGGACATGACTTGGTCATTCAAGCCAGAAGAGGAAATACCACACATTCCTCACGGCCCACTTACTCCTCTTCAACACCCAAATGCAAAGCATGTGGAAGCACATTCCACTCTACCTCAGACCATGATTCAATTGCACAATTCAAAAAGGCCATTAAGGCCAAGCCCACCAAAAAGTGGGTTCACAAGAAAAACTAACACGATTTACTGTTTGTGCAGAGACATGCCAGGGATCCTGTTTGGCATCTAGATAGTGGATGCTCAAGGAGTATGACTGGTGTGAAGCAGTATCTGCACAAATATGTTGAAGAACCAGGGCCTAAAGTAGTATTTGCTGATAATTCATCATGTGCTACTGAAGGGTATGGTTCAGTAAACTGCAATGGTATAGTTTTTACAAGAATTGCTTATGTCAATGGTCTGAAATATAATCTAATCAGTGTTAGTCAAATATGTAATGCCAAATACATAGTTTAATTTGATGATAAGAGAGGAACTATCTTTAATGCCAATAAGGAGGTTGTGTTGATTGCCCCAAGGAGGGAAGATGTCTATGTCTTAGATATGTTAACTCTTACACAAAATGGGACTTGTCTCTTCACAAAGGCAAGTGAAACAATCAACTGGCTATGGCACAAAACTCTCTCACCTTAACTTCAAAAATATCAATAACCAAGCCAAACAGAACAAAGTTCTTGGCTTACCCTCCCTTGTTTTTTCCAAAGATAAACCTTGTTCAGCTTGTGAAAAAGGAAAACACCGCAGGGCATCTTTCAAAACTAAACAAAAATTTTCCATCAAAATTTGCCTTCATCTTCTTCACATGGATCTTTTTGGACCTGTCAGTCCAAGGTCTATCCATCATGAGAAATACACCCTGGTCATAGTAGATGAATACTCAAGATACACATGGATGTACTTTCTCACTAAGAAGTGTCAGGCAGCTGAAACAATCATGTCCTTTGTCAGGAACATTGAAAATCAAAATGACATCAAAGTCAAACAAATCAGAACTGACAATGGGACTGAATTCAAAAATCAGGACCTTGAGTGTTTCTGTTATGAGAAGAAAATGTCACACCCCAAAAATGCCCCAGCGGAATGGCATTTACGGGGTATGACCTCATAGTAAAGAACACAAGGTGTCACAATAGAGAAATACTAAATGTATAACATAGGACAGATAATAGTCGCAACTACTACAACCGGGGTAAGTACAAATATCCAAAACAAACATGAGTCTCAAAGTTTAACAACATCACTAAGCAATATCATAATGCAACTCCACGAGATATAACCCGGGAGGGTCTTGTCTTAAGTCTTGCTAAGCCATGCCAATACTCAACCTTCTAGTGCAACTTCAGTCTTAGCACCTGAAAATGGATACTCGAAAACGTCAACATAAAGTTGGTGAGCTCGTAGGTTTAGGAGTTAAACCACAAAGCTGTAAATAATAGCGTAGGAAAATAGTGCACATGAATATCAATTACAAGCACGTTATCCAAACAGTAATAGTGTCGCGCCAACTGAACCTACCATGATGTCACACACATAAACAGTACACACAGTGGGGAGCTACCCCGATAGATCTATCATAATTTTTCAGCTCTCAACAGAGTTAACAGTTGCGCATTTGCATGTACACACAGAGCAAAAAATTTTATATCGCATAATCGCATCATCACACATATATGTCCAAAAACATGAAAATGATGTATCACAGCATGAAAACAGTTAAAATACCATTTGAGTACTATTTTTCCCCAAGGAAAACATAATGAATAAGGGGCTACGAGAACTCACCTTAATCAAGCAATGCACAACACAACAAGTCAAGAGTAGTATAGCACAACAACAACTAGAACGTCACGGCACAACAGACTCGGCACGACCTAATAATATAAAAACTCGTCTTAACATATATTCCATAAAATAACCTAAGGCGTAAAAGTTCCCAAAAGTTAAACATTCCCGTTCCCAAATTCATTTCCAAATTAATTTCGTTCTATCCGTTTGTTAGAGTTTGGTATCATCATTCGTGTAACGGGATGAGAACACGCACTCAAGAGTACACACGCCAAAAAGAAACAAGAAAACGAAATTTGACGCGATGAGTGTTGATGAGAACTCGAGTCAAGAAGAGATGACGGAGAGAAACCAAAAAGGTAACAAATAGCAAACACAACAAATAAGATGAATAGATTGGTAAGCGTCGGTACTTTCCCATAATCCCATTTAGTTATAAAAGTATACTCGTTTTATAGTTTAAAAGTAAAATTTCGCCATGACTCGTTCGTTCCTTGAACGTTTCCAAGTCGAAGGACTTTATTAGAAATAATTTCCAAGGTAGTTTAGGTGACATGTAATTTATAAATATTATTGTTCGTTAGACATTATTTCTATTGTTTACCCATTGCGAATCGAATACATTAAATTCATCATGAGTCTAATGTACTATATTCGTTTCGTGTCCAACGGTCCAAAATGTCCAAAGTCCAATAATAGTTCAAGTCTCAATATATATTTCAAGTCCGGTGTTGCAAAATCTCTCAAAGTAATCCGCTACCAATCAATTATCAAAGCAAGCAATAAGATCAACAAGCCTAATTACGATATTCTACGGGCGGCGTATCTCGAAAAGGTCAATAAACTCGTGCGTTCCATTTTTATCCCAAATCATCTCACGCACTCTTTTATTTCTTTATCTCGTTATTAACTAAGCTTAATAATAAATAACTTTACAAATTTTAAATAAAAAAGAAATGTTTTTATTTATTTCTCTCATTTTGTCTAAATCGAGTCAATACAAGTCAAAACTCACGAGTTACTATTACTTTTCGAGTCACGGTCAAATGTTTATTTCCCCTCGGGTCAACACTTTAAACCCGATCCCACACAAACCAAATATACTCTCGATTTTACTAGTCGGGTCAACTAAGGTCAACATGATGTACAATAGTCTAAATACATTAACCATGCTTTTGGCTTGTCGAGGCCATGCCGAGACTAAAAAGTCTCAATGGCGATTCGACGTCGCTCAAACCATCACATATTATCAATCATAAGCTCACAATATCAAACCCAAATTCAACCATATCGATCAATATCAAACGGCCCTAAACCTACGGCTAGTTAACTAATAAACCAAATCTAATCCAGGTTTCAATTTTCAACAAACAACAACAACAATAATAATAAGTATCATCATCATCATTATGCCGAGACTAAAAGTCTCGGCTTCGAACCATGCTATGCCAACAACAACCAAATGGACCCTTAGGTCTTCTCGGCCACAAATCGAAACGGACCCTTGGGTCTCTTGGCCTCAATCCAAAGCAACCATAACACTTTCAAAACAATAACACTTATAATCCTAGAGTCCCAATTCGACCACAACAGTCACGGATTTACCAAACCCTTCGATCCAACATAAAATTATCAAATTAAAATAACAAAACCAAAAATAACCTAACTACAATGACCACAAGCTTGACACGACCTCAAAACGTAATAAAAAAACCACGGTCGTGAGCTTATGCTTACGGCACCACCATGACTCGACTCAAAAACCCAACAAGGATGATACCAAACTCGTTTTTTTACTAGTTTTTATTTTGTAAATCTTGTTTTATCACCCAAACCCTCCTGTATCTAAAGCTACAACTCATTACATACGGGTTTTACACTCCCACCATTATCACACGAGATGAATAACGGTGGGTCTTACCTTTTTCTTCCCAGATCTAATCGGATCTATACATTTTGGTAGTGCTAGAGGCGCGTAGTAATGGTGATGGGTGTTTTCTTGGCAAGTGTGGTGGTTATACGTAATGAGGGGGTCACAAAGTGGAGATTGGTGGTGGCGGTGTGAGGTGTATGTGGGTGGTGGCTTAGCCGGCGGCAGCTAGGGTTAAGAAGAGAGAGGAGGGAGTAATATGTTTAGGGTATTGCAGTAAAAGCCAATATTTTTAAAATTGTTTTTTCGTTAAAAATGACTATAAATACGTCCATGTTCGTGTTATCTCGTTAAAATCAATATTTTACGTGTTATTAGGTTTATTTGTGCCGACTCGCGTTATGTGGTATTTTCACATTTTGTGTAGCTTAGCTTAAAATTAACTATAAAAACAAATGCGTAAACTTTGAAAAGTAAATTATTTTGGGTAAGGACCATGTAAAAATTGCAGGTTGTAATAGTCTACCCCCGTTAAGAGAATTTTTTCCTCAAAATTCAATTGACTAAGGGCCTGAGCTTGGTCGGATAGTATTCACCCTTCGGTTAGGTTGCACACAAAAGGGTAAGGGTGTGGGTGTTAATCCAAATAGTACCTGTAGGGTATTCACAATGCAAGAAACACTTGTTTAAGGTAGAGATATAGATCGAATGAGATAAGAACTAGAGAGGGAAAGTGGGAACTTCTAATGAGAGAAACACTATGTGTATTAGCTTGAAAATAATGAGAGTTCCAACCCTTCCCTTGCAAGGGAAGGGGTATTTATACTTACTACATAATATGCCCCTAGCGGGCTGTGGAGAGAGCTGACAGAGGGTAAAGACCCGACCCACTCCACAATACTAATAATAATAACTAAGCTACTACTAATATTACTAATTATCCTACGAGCTATGATGTGCTAATAAGTACTCGGGGTGACCGAGTCTTCAACTGAATATTCATATTCCTAACAATCTCCCCCTAAGGGAGGTCACCCCAGAAGTAATGTTCTGAATTTCTGCACTTCTTCCTTGGATCTTGACATCATAGCTCGTAACCATTGATTCTTCAATATCATAGATCGTTGTGCAAACATCCGTGATCTGCAGATGACTTCTCTTTAGTCTTGGATAAACTTTGAGTAATCTTTGAAAGAATCATCCCACTTGATTCTCCAAGTCATCTTTCAGTAGTAGGTCTCCATGTGATGAAATATACTTAGAGCCGACATGCTCACACTATATGGCGTCATGATCTTTCAGCATCAGAGTTTGCGGAAGTTGTGTTGAAGGTCTTTTGGGTGGTCATGACTTTGTTGAATAACAATGATGATGTAGTGTGAACATGTGGTCGAGGATTGGCATCTTTTCTGCAACCAGGTACAACAGCAACCAGCTACAGCATTCCACAGCTACAATCGCCAGAAGTTCCTGCATACGACAGTTAGCAACAAATCGACCGGTACTTACAGGTTCAAACTTCGAGATTGTTAACAGCATAGTGTGAAAACTCTCTCTAATCCTTACCAAGACCGTTCCTAATCGAAAACCCACAGAGGGCTTTTTAAGATCGAACCGTAGCACATCAACGATTAGGTGAGTCGCTGGAGATCACTCCACGACTGTAGACCGTTAGAAACCGCCGTGACCACTAAGCGTAATCCATAACGAATTACCTAAGTGACCTGCTTTCAGAGCTGCTTGATGTTGACCCTGGCAGGAATTTCCATTCAATCATTGAGAATTACATTTGTAAATTCCCTCATAAATGTTCTGGCAGATTGCTAAGATCTGCGAAGGACTCTTAAGTTTACAACTGGTGTCCTTAATTTAGAACACCCAGTGTAGAAATAGTTCGTGTCCCTATGAGATCTTATTATGCATCTCGTGGCCCTAGACTCGATAGTGCGTTTTGATTTAGTAAGCGGAGGCTGGAGAGAACTGCCACCTTTTCAATATCATCTAACTCGGAGTGAGAGAGACGATAGAAATGTATTAAACTCCGTGACAATTGAAACAAGAATCCTTTGAGGGACCTTGAGTGGCTAGGGAGGGTTGTGCAGCATATCACTGGGTCCATGATACTTTGTCTTCAATGCCAGCAATCAACTAAGTGATTCTGACAGCATATGTATTGACCCGGTTTCTGCCTAAGTTGTAAGGAGGGCTATTTCTTTTCACCCTTTATCTTTACAATTCTTTTTCATTCTTCAACCCATTCAGTGCTTACTGAGACTTCATAACTAACACCTTGTTGGGTTTATTCCAGTGTTAGCTCCATCTCAGTCGGCACTCTTCCCTTATACACATTTCTCCTTTTTTAATCATACCTAAGGACTTCTACACTAACTAGTGGATTGTCCCTAGGTAGATCCCTCCGGCTCTGGCGGGATCGTGGGAACTTGAACTTAACCTAACCATCCTTATAACTCCATGCGTTAATTAAAATGGCCGGTCTTTAGTATTCATCCACGATAGCCAAACCAAATCTTTGAAAAATCTCTCAAAGTGTTCATGATTTTGAAACACATTTTTGCAAACACTTGAGAGTTTTATATTTCTCAAATGCTCCCCCTCAACATGTGCTCGAGTGATAGTTTTATAAATTTGCACATGTTAGGTAGAGCTCGCACTTTTTGAATTGATCCACTTTCAGTGAACATGACCGATTCGAGACACGCTTACATCACTAGTTAGACTAGCTTGAAATTATTACCCGGCCTGGTCAAGTCCACAGAAAGTTTCTCGAAATGGTACACTCTACTCAGATTCATCTTTTTCGAGACACGCTTACATCACTGGTTAGACCAGCTTGAAATTATTACCCGGCCAAGACGAATCCTTTCGATTGATGACAGTTCAAGTTTCGTCAATTCATTGGTTAATTCTGAGTCACGGTCATATGAGATGCCAAATCCTTTGCTCCCCCTCAATAAGTGCATTGACATACAACTGAGCACTTATGGGAGAGTTTACTTCCTCATCCAAAACATTTTGCTCCCCCTCAATATGTGCCTTGATATACAAAATGGTTTAGCACATACGGGAGAGCTTACATTTACTTCCAAATCATCACATTTTATCAGAATTTCATATTTAAATCACATTCTCTCCCCCGATCAAAAATTTCAAACCATTTGAGATTTGTGATCCCAATTGATTTAAATATGTTTAGAAAATTTGGGAGAAAATGTGGTCAGGTTTAAATGTATTCTGATTTAGGAGCATACTATGCTCCCCCTTATACCACGAGAGAGTGTCACTGCTGATGTTGCACAAATTTGGCAAGGTGTCAGAAATTTGAACAAGTACTCTCCCCCTTAATTAATGACCCATTTTCTATTAAAAGAGTTGTAGTCATTCAATTAAGCGACGAGTATTTATGAAAATTTTACTTCAATTTACCACCTTGTGTAACATCAAGACTCTCTTGAAGAATCAAACAAGATAAAGAGTCTGATGAAAAGAAGACTTCTCTTCTTATATACGAAGTGATGCACTGAAACGTACATCAAGTCGGGGAAACATGGATATAAAGTAATCCATGCCCAGGTGAACATCACCCGGGTGGAGGAACAGCTGTCTTTTTGGCGACATGCTTTCCCCATTGTACAGCGCGGGTTGCAGTATGAAGTAACTGCAAGCCATTAAGACATGTTTTAACTGATTAGTATAACTTCTGCTCGAGCTTCATTTAAAGATCCGTGTCATTGTTGAATGACATTTCTAGATCCGTAAATGTTATCGATAAACAGAAGACATACCTAGGTAGGACTATTTTTGGTATTTTCTGATTTTTCGATTTTTATGGTTTTTATAGGTTTTATATTTTTGTATTTTCTTTTTGATTTAAGATATATACAACTATGTACAAGGATATAAGATGACAATCCTTTACTCCTCCTTTTCCTCCTGAAGACACTTGAGGGTTTCAGGTGTCATGCTCTTCATGCCAAGGCGTGGGAGAATAAACTGAAACCTTTCTCTTGGGAGGGCCTTGGTGAAGATGTCAGCTAACTGATACTCTGTCCTCACGAATTCTAGTTCCACAATTCCTTTTTCCACCTGTTCCCTGATGAAATGATGCCTGATGTCGATGTGTTTAGACCTGGAGTGCTGAACATTGTTACAACAAAGAGCAATGGCGCTTTTGTTGTCACAATATAGGGGAATTTTGTTGTATGTGAATCCATAGTCTGAAAGTTGTGATCGCATCCAAAGGATTTGTGCACAGCAAGCAGACATGGCAATGTACTCAGCTTCAGTAGATGATATGGAAGTACTCATCTGCTTCTTAGAAGACCAACTAACCAACTTTTCCCCTAAAAACTGAGCTCCTCCTGAAGTATTGCGACGAGTGTCTTGGCATCCCGCATGATCAGCATCCGCATAAGCAGTTAACTCCATTGCTGTGTCCTTAGGATACCAGAGACCCATATGAACTGTGCCTTGAAGATATCGGAAGATCCTTTTAACTGATTCAACATGCTTCTTGGTTGGCCTGGATTGATACCGAGCACACATACACACAGCAAACAGAAGATCTGGTCTGCTAGCCGTGATGTACATCAAAGATCCAATCATGCTTCGATACTTTGTTATATCCACTGGAATCCCTGAAGGATCTTCATCCAGCTTTGTTCTATCAACCATGGGAGTGTCAACAGGTTCACTTGAATTGAATCCAAACTTTTTCAAGATCTCGTTGGCGTATTTGGATTGATTAATGAATATGCCTCCGGGACTTTGAGAAACTTGTAATCCTAAGAAGAATGACATGTGTCCCATCATGGACATTTGGAACTTGGAATTCATCTCCTTTGAAAAACTATCACATTCACTAGGATCTGTTGAAGCAAAGATGATATCATCTACATAAATCTGAACTAGTAGTAGATGGTTTCTTGACTTCCTGGTGAATAGTGTGGGATCAACAACACCCTTGGAGAATCCGTTCACTAGGAGGAACTTGGACAATGTATCGTACCATGCCCTTGGCGCCTGTTTTTAACCCATAAAGAGCCTTCTTCAAGCGGTAAACATGAGTAGGATGTTCAGCATCCACAAATCCTTCGGGTTGATTCACATAAACTTCTTCCTTTAAGTCACCATTCAAGAATGCCGTTTTGACATCCATCTGGTAGACTATCATATTTCGACTAGCATCATTTGCTAGGAAGATTCTTATAGCTTCAATTCTAGCAACCGGAGAAAACGATTCTTCAAAATCAATGCCCTCTTCTTGTCTGAATCCTTTAGCAACTAGCCATGCCTTTTTCTTTAACACATCTCCATACTCATCAAGGTTCACTTTGAAGATCCACTTTAAAGCAATGATCATTGCAAGCTCTGGAGGAGGCACTAATTCCCATACTTCAAGTCGATCAAATTCATGGATTTCATCCTGCATAGCCTGGAACCAGCAATCTTTAGTCATTGCTTCTTTGGCATCTTTTGGTTCGACTTTGGACAGTACAGAATTGAAAAAGCACCATAGTGCATCAGTGGCTAGTTGATTACGTGTGGATACTGGACGTGAGGGATTGCCTATGATGTTGTCGATTGGATGATCACTGGTCCATTTTCTGAGATGGTCGTGAGGTTGAGGGTTTTGAACCGATGTAGCAGTGCTGTGTTCTTCAAGAGAGGGTGTGTCTGATGAATGTTCAGGAGCAAATATGTTTTCAAAAGGAACCTCATCAGCAGGAGCAAAAGGGTTAACTTCCAAAGAATGGTTATTTGAAGATTCTTGTATTACTGGAGAAGATTGAGCGTTTGATGACGAAGGCGATTGACTGGCAGCTGGAGCATTGAGACTGACTGATACTGAAGCTGTTGGGCCTTCTGAGCCTTGCGGGGCTTGAACCTCAGCCATAGGAAGTACAACAGGTTCACTTGAGATGGTTCCATTCGTTGGCTCAAAGTATTCATCAAACATAGGATCAAATAACTTCTTCAACTCCTCACATGTAGGTGGCACATAAGAATCTGTAGGCGTGGAATACTGTACAAGACCTAAACTGATGGGTCCAGGTGACAAAAGCTTAAGATCGGGTCCAGAACTAATTTGCCCTGAAGCAGGTTGCTCACTCAGCTCATCGAACGTAACATGAATGGTTTCCATGATTTTACGGGTTCTCTTATTGTAGATTCTATACCCTTTACTGTCTGGTGCGTATCCAACAAAAATACCTACATCTGCTTTAGCTCTTAACTTTCCCAAGTCTTGACTATCGTTAGTTGGATAGCAAAGTGCGCCAAACACACGGAGAAAGGAAAGATCTGGTTTCTTGTTATGAATTAACTCAAAGGGAGTCTTCTCATGAACAGGATGAATTAGAGATCGGTTTTGAGTTTAACATGCTGTTGCAATAGCCTCTGCCCAGAGAAACATCGGTGCCTTTGAAAATATAAGCATGGTTCTTGCAGCTTCCACCAGAGTACGGTTCCTTCGTTCAACCACTCCGTTCTGTTGAGGAGTGCGAGGGATACTTTTCTGATGCGTGATGCCAATACTTTCATAGAAGTTACGGAGTTGTTGGTTAACAAACTCAGTACCATTATCAGTGCGGATGATTCTGACAGTTTTATCGAGCCTTACTTGCAGCTGTTTTATCAGTTTAATGATAACCTCTGGAGTTTCATCCTTGGTTCTCAAAAACTTTACCCATGTGAACCGAGAATAATCATCTACTATCACCAGAACGTACTTCTTTCTATTTATGGTTTGTATTCTCATTGGACCGCACAAGTCCATGTGGAGGGTATGAAGAACTTCCAAGTTGGTGTTAATGGTTTTAGGCTTGTTGGTTTGTTTCTTGCTTTTGCCCAGTTGACATGCAGAGCAGAGATGATCTTTCTCATATTTTAGTCTGGGCATCCCTCTAACAAGATCTTTACGGGAAAGATTATTTATGGTACCGAAGTTCAAGTGGTTCAAACGACGATGCCACAGCCATGATTTTGTTTTAGAGGCTTTAGAAAGCAAGCATATGGGAGAGGACTTCAACATTTCTTCAATCGATATGGTGTATAGATTGGTGCATCGACTGCCCTTGAGGAGATCTATACCATCCAATTCTCTGACGAAACATGTATGTTTTCTGAAAGCCACTTCCAGATCTGAATCACAAAATTGACCCACAGAAAACAGATTGTGCCCTAATCCTTCCACATAATATACCCTTGAGATTACACTGTCACCAAACACATAATCTCCATAACCCATAATAGCACCAAAGTGGTCGTTCCCGAATCTAACTGTCCCGATAAACTTTTTCACGAAGTTCTTGAGCCGCGAGCGATCCCCAGTCATATGTTTTGAGCAGCCTGAGTCCAAATACCACAGGACGATTTGTACGACCTGCATTTGAAACCAGACAACAATGGATAACTGAAAAATGTGGATCCCCACGTGCAATTGGGGTCCGTTTGGTCAGCACACACATATTTTGGAACCACAGTTCGCAGATGCTACTGTCTTAACAGTAGAGACAGTACTAGAGGCAGGAAAAGACCTAAGTGGAAGGCATTATCACCCAAAAGGCAATATTCTACCAGTTGGTCTCCATTCCATAACCTTCACAATTTTATGCTTATTCATTTTAGGTAATGAGCACTGTTTTCCTAAATTGAATTTCCTTCCAGTGGGTCTCCATTCCTAAACTTTCACAATTTTATGCTTATTCATTTTAGGTAATGTGCCCTGTTTTCCTAAATTGAATTTCCTTCCAGTGGGTCTCCATTGATAGCCTACGCTAGCAAATGTTTTTCCTGTTGCTTTCCAAACTTTCTTGCATGTTTCAGTTATCCTAACATTCTTATCATGGG
This sequence comes from Artemisia tridentata subsp. tridentata, assembly GCA_021014915.2. Taxonomy (NCBI): domain Eukaryota; kingdom Viridiplantae; phylum Streptophyta; class Magnoliopsida; order Asterales; family Asteraceae; genus Artemisia; species Artemisia tridentata. The sequence goes on from CP139504.1 coordinate 174,207,052, forward strand.
GTGAAGCAGAAGACATCAAGAAAGACACAACACACTCATCATGATTAGCAGAAATTAAACAATTGTCGCATGTTTTACAGATAGCATTAGAATTCGAATTAATTACAGTACTTTTGATACTAGAATCAACACGATTCATCCTACTCATTGCAAACTTATTGTTCCTAGGTTGGGCTTCTAGTTTCTTCAAGTGATCATTCTTAGCTGGCGTAGTCCTATCCTTTCTTGCATTTCCTCTAGACCTTGACCCGTTAGCTTGGGTGTCACTTTTTACTCCTGTAGAAGCATCGAAGGGAACATTAGTTTGTTTTTCTGTCACATGCCTTCCTGATAATGATGTGTTGGGTTCTGATGTTTTAAGTGGTAGATCAAATGCTACATGCTTGTTCTTAACAGTGGATGATGATGCAACAAGTCTATCTCTATGGCTGTTAAACTTAGGAACTGAGCCTATGGCATATTCTAAGTTTTCCTGAATCTTTTTCATGAGATTACAAGCATAAACAACAGCCCTATCAAGTGGCTTATCAGTTCTATCCTCTTCAACTACCTCACGAAGTGTGTCAAGGCCCTCTCTAAGAAGATCGAGATATGTTTGATGGGAAAAGCTATTATTTCTAAGGTTAAATGGAATGCGCCCAACATCAACATCATACTTTTTACTAGCAGTAGCCTTTGGTGCATCACAATTACAAGTGGTGCATGGCATTTTACCTTTCACCTGAGCCTTAAGATTCTCAATTTCATTTGTCAAAGAGGTTATTTGATCATTGTGATTTCTTCTTGTAACTTTTATGGAATCATATAACTCTTTGAAATGTTGTTTGACCTTAGAATTTTCTTCTCGATAACACTCATTTTCATGATGCAACTTATTTATGGTGTTTTGATATTGAAAATTCTGAGAATCTGAAGGAGAAGGTTTATTGGTGCCATACACATCACACTTGTTGGATTTCAATTGGGCAATATGGGCCCTCAGCAGTCGAATCGTGTTCGTGTGAGCTTGAATTTTTTCATCTCGTTTGCTTAATTCAAAATAAGTATCAAATTCAGGAGCATCCAAGGATGTCTTGTCATTTGATATTTTGAGTTTTTCATTTAACTGTTGATGTTTCATTTGCAAATTTATATAATCAACTTCAAGTTTTGAAAAACGTTTAACCATATTATCATGGTCATCATTTTGAATTTTGTCAAGCAATTTTAAATTCTCCCCCTCAAGCTCAACAACACGATTCTGGGTGACATTTAACGCAATAGCATACTCATTAAATTGACATGCAGACAATGCAGAATCAGTAGCGGTGTAAAATACATCTTGTGCAATACATTTAGCAATCAAGTTGTCATTAGCAATGAGTATGTTTTTTTCTTTCAATCTCACGACTCTTAAGTTCTATTGCATATTCATTCACCTCATTTTCCATGTCTTTAAACACTACTTCCATTTCTTTTATTTCGGCTTTAAGGGCAGTTTGCAACCCTTCAAAATGTTCTTTAAGTAGTTTAAAGAATGGCATGACCTCAGTTAAGTAACACCTTTTTGCATGTTCAAAACACCTTTCCCCCTCAGTAATGCCGGTGGGTGTAATTCTCTTCTTACATGTTTTATCGAAATCAGCAAACAGTTGCCAAAGCACATATAAGCTAATAAAGGTTTTGCATTCAGTGGGAAGAGACAAAGGCACCAAATTCCTAGGTGTATTGGGAGGATACACCGTTATGGACGCAACTTTTCTAATGAGGGGGGTGTTGGCCTTAAGTTTTTCTACCTTAAGTTTTTCATTGTCTTGTTTCCAGAATATTTGTTCAGGTGTTAACTTCTTTTGAGGTGCAAACACAGTCAAACGATTTTCCTCACTATAGTCATGGGGCTTGATTATTATTCGTCTGGCTATGCACTCGGGATCCCTCATTTTCTCATTCATTCTTTCCTTTGTTCTCTCACTCATCTCCTCCTCCTCTTTAGTGTATATAAGCTCAGGCGGGTCATGATTAGGCATAAACATCACATTGGAATCATTTAATGCAGGTTGGGCTATCTTAGCAATCTCATGAATAGCTAATTTAGATCTACCTACATTGCTTTCACTATGCTTGTCACTTAACTTTCTGTGCTTATACATCATTTGGGCAGTCTATCTGGTTTGGTCTTGTGTGTACAACTTATCTTCAAGCTTATTTTTTAACGTCTTGAGTCTAGAGAAATCATTTAAAAGTGTTGTTTCTTTTTCTTTGAATTCTAGCTTAAGTGTAGTTATACACTTTTGTGCTTCCTGTTTCTGTTTGACAGACTGTTCTAGCTGACTTTTCAAAGAACTCAACTCTAATTTTAATGTTTCTTCTCTTACTCTAGACTCTTTAATAAGTGTACTCATTTGACCTTCTAATTTCTGCTCACGTTCATTAAGCTCAAACTTAGCACGCTGTTCATACATAGCCACTTGTTCTTTATAAATGTTTAGTCTAGTGATCACGTTATCATCAGGGACAGGCAATTTGTTCTCATGGCACTTACATGCATTATCTATATTACACGCATTATCTAAGGCACATACATTACTTATAACACAAACATTATTATTGACAAAAGATTCACCATTTGGTACATCAGGCGAGTTGTTGTGATTCAAATACTGTTCATATGAAATAATATTGCTATTTTCCATGTCAACATTAATTTAATCAGGAACATCTGCCTGATGTACTTCTTTGGGATTCTTTTGTCCCTCAACTATATTATATGTGTCATAAATTTTTAGTACCTCAGATATTACGGATGCATTAGAAGGACCAGCTTGACGAGGAGATGAGACCAGGGAAGACAAGTTAGCCATGAAGATTGTTTGAGCCGTAGGTTCATCATCTACATCAGAGTCAAATGCATCACAATCATCTGCCTTGAAGATGTTAGGATCATTAAGTGCTAGATCATGAACTGGTTGCTCATCCACATCTTGATCAAAAGTATTTCCCCCATCACCAGCCAAGAACAATAACTCTTCCTCATCCAATACAGCTCCATTCTCTTGAGCTTGCATTAACAGCATCTTGTCTTTGAAGTAATCTGAGTTCTGAGGACGTTTAGGTTGATTGCAGTTTCTAGCAACGTGTCCAAGCCCCCCACAATTATAACACTTGATCTGTTTCCCTTGTCCCTGATTGGCATTCCCTGCTCTATTCTGCACATAACCTCGACCCATGTTTCTTCCAGCTCTCCCTTGCACATTCTGAACCACAATTTTCCCATCCTCCACCATTGCTAGATTGCGTGGGTTGGATGAATTCCTTAACTGATTGTTGGTCTGAGGGAGTGATGCTTGAAACTGTTGAACCAGTAATGATACTTGATTGGTGAGGTTGTCAATCATTTTGTCGGTCTGAGAGTAGCCTGAGTCAAGTTGAGAACTCATAGCAGGTACTGGTGAGTGAAGTTGATGATAGCTTGGGTTGGATGATGATTGGGTCGTTGGTAGAACATTTGTCATGAATGCCAGTGGATCATTTGTAGTTGAAGGATTTAGCTTTTCTCTCAGCACCCGATCATAGACAGCATGCTTCTCATGTTGTTGCAGATAGGCATACAGCTGTTCATAGTTGGTATCCCTTAAACCTTTGTTGAGTTTGACAGCAGTAACAAATCTGTCCCATTCAGGAGTCATGTTGTTCACAAACTTTGAGTTTAGTTGGATATTGGGCATAGTCATTCTGATCATCCTCATATCATTTACCAACTTATGAAATCTCACATAGTAGTCTGTGATATTCTCTCCTGGGTTCATTTTGAAATGCTCGAACTCATCATACAACTGTGACTCACGATCTTCCTTTGTGAGTTCTGACCCTGCCAACAACATTTTGACGTTGTCCCACACAGCTTTGGCTTCAGTGTTGAAATTGATGAGCTTGTATACATCGTTTGGTAGACCTTGAATGACAATGTTTGAAGCTCTAATGTCAGCATCATACCTCTTCTTTTCTTCTTCATTAAGATCATTGTAGTTTCTAGGTCTGTCGATGCCCCAAGTTACAGTCCCATCTTCACCAGTTGTAACAACGTCTCTGGTGGTACCCATCAGATAAGGTCCTTCGTCAATTGACTTAAGAATGTTAACTCCATTATCTTTTCCCAAGCAGTAAAGTCTTATCCGTTGTGCCCAAGACTCATAATCCGTCCTATCTAGCATAGGTGGACGAGTGTCAGATCCTGCTGCTTGAATATCTTCTGATGATGTGCTTGATGTGGTAGCCATAGTAACTACGGGATTTTACAGATCTTGTGATTTAACCGAGAAATCGAATCTTTCGCGGGAATTTCTAAAATCACCAAGACACAAACCGCATACACGCCTGAGAGACAAACCCCGTGGACAAATAGCACAGACAAACAGCCTAGACAAACCGCATACACACCGCAGAGACAAACCGCGTAGACACAAACCGCATACACGCTGCAGAGACAAACCGCGTAGACACAAACCGCATACACTCCTCAGAGACAAACCGCGTAGACACAAACCGAATACACGCTGCAGAGACAAACCGCGTAGACACAAACCGCATACACGCCTCAGAGACAAACCGCGTAGACACAAACCGAATACACTCCTCAGAGACAAACCGCGTAGACACAAACTGAATACACGCTGCAGAGACAAACCGCGTAGACACAAACCGCATACACGCCTCAGAGACAAACCGCGTAGACACAAACTGCCAAACACGTCGCTTTCAATGCTTTTTGTCCTTTTGCCTAAACTAGTAATAAGACAAACCGCGTCTTCGAAATGACACAAACCGCGTCCAAGAACTTGTCCAAAGCACACAAACCGCAGCGAAGAACACTTAAACAAACACCCACGAATCACCCAAAATCACCACACAATTCTTAGATCTGTGAATTCAAGCACCAAATACTACTCTTATATTGTTCCTAAGCTAGAAAGTACAAGGTATAACAACTTCTAATCACTAAACAAGGCACAAAATGAAATTTTTGTTACTTTTCAATTCAAACTAAAAAACCTCAAAAACTAAACAAATCCGTGAATACCAACTCTCATGGACCTAACCATAGCTCTTGATACCAATTGTAGGGTATTCACAATGCAAGAAACACTTGTTTGAGGTAGTGATATAGATCGAATGAGATAAGAACTAGAGAGAGAAAGTGGGAACTTCTAGTGAGAGAAACACTATGTGTATTAGCTTGAAAATAATGAGAGTTCCAACCCTTCCCTTGCAAGGGAAGGGGTATTTATACTTACTACATAATATGCCCCTAGCGGGCTGTGAAGAGAGCTGACAGAGGGTAAAGACCCGACCCACTCCACAATACTAATAATAATAACTAAGCTACTACTAATATTACTAATTATCCTACGAGCTATGATGTGCTAATAAGTACTCGGGGTGAACGAGTCTTCAACTGAATATTCATATTCCTAACAGTACCGGGTGCTACTTCCGAATTGGTACTATCAATACTGCCTAACCTCTAGAAATTACGCAAATGAATCCACATAATAATCACACAGTAAGGCAAGCTTTCCCGTCCTTGAGTAAAGCCGTCAAAAACCTTAGGCATCTTTTGGTGGCTTAAGTTGAGCCTCAACTGGAACCTAGCTTAACTCCACAACTCACCAAACAAGAATTGTCATGAGATTAAGCTAAGCCACAAGTTTAAGCTCAGTAACAAATTGATTCCAGCTTAATCTCACAACTCATCAAACAAGAACTGTCATGAGATTAATCTAAGCAACAAGATGGACTTAACCTTAAGCTACATAACAAATTGAATCTAACTTAACTTCACAACTCATCAAACAAGAACTGTCATGAAATTAAGTTAAGTATCAAGTTGTAAGAAAAGAAACTCAACATTTTTGAAGGATTGTCTCAATTTTGGGATCGCTTTAAAATAAACAGATCAGTAGGTATCCAAAACTTAGATTCGCATAGGTAGAGAAGATTCAGCTAAGCGGGACGTGTATTCCTGTTTCCTCCAAAATCGATAGTGCATGCCCTACGTATATCTCCTAAATTCAGATAGTATGCTCACCTGATCATCGGTCTAGGAATGGTAGGTCGTACTCAAATCTAACTGTGTTCCTAATGCGTCCTATAGTGTCTACCAAAATCGCGATGTGAATCGTCTGTCACGATTCAATATAACAGGTAAGGTGCTCCTCATGTGTGTCGCTCTAATTGTATTTCTCATCTTTGAATACTACGGAGGCATTGGCCAAACCAAGGACTTAACCTATAAACTCGAAATGCCTGTATATAGTTCTGAACGCGGTTTTAGGGTTTTCAGTCTTGTGCACTCTCAACTAATGATATTCGGGTTCGGAATCTTTCTTCGAAAAGTATCGCGTATCATGAAATTTGTGCCGCTTCGTGAGTTAAGTTTATGTGCATCTCAATTCTTCAAGGAGGGGTAAATCCTGTTAGGTCTTTACGAAGTACTCCAAGGAAGTCTTAATCACGCGAGGTATCTTTGGGTTTTTGCTTGTCCTACTAGGCGCAATGAAATAGGCGGTTTTATAGTAACTATCGAGTGATTACGCTTCATGAAATGCCTCGTCCGTCTTTGAGCAAAATCATTTAAAAATTTTAAGCTAAGTAGCAACTTTAAACTTAATCTCACATCTCATCAAACAAGAACTGACATGAAATTAAGTTAAAAGTTGTTAAAGAGCTTACTTTTTTATTTATATATATATATATAATATATATATATATATATATATATATATATATATATATATATATATATATATATATAATATTTTTATTTTATTTTTTTATTTTTTTTTTTTTGTTTTTTTGAAGAAAAAGAAAAATTTTAGTTAAAGTTTGGGGTTGCTAAAAAATGAACGGGTGGCATTTCAGCACCCAAAGGTCTTGCTACCAGGTGGTAGAGATTTGAACTATCTTATCGGTTTCTACCTTTTTGGTCATACACTACATCAATCTCATAACTAAGGGCTAGAACACTAGGCTTCACCTTTAACAGAGGCATGAACTAAGTGGAAACAAATCTATAATCGACATCGAAATCAAACAGTATGATAGTCTAATATCCGTTTAAGGAGAATATACCCATCACGAGGTTCGGGTCCTGGCGTCCTTCATCACAAATACCTGACCACGAGTTGGGTTGCCATTGTTTCCACTATTTGAGTTTGTTCCATTAGTCACTAAGGCCTGATTCAGGTTATTCTGCACTTACCCCTGTGCCCTATTCGGATTAGGACACGTGTTTCGGAAATGATCCGGGCTCCCGCACTCATAACATGTCCTTAGGTAAATGACATTAATTGGAGTCGCCTGCATGGCTACTGCTCGATAATCCCTTGCAATGTGACTAGTCTGATTGCAGTTGAAACACACTAGGCAGGGTTTAGTCTCCAGGTGGTGGTAGTTACATTTGGCACACTTAGGGTGAGGACCTTCATATCCCTTACGGCCCGAGCTCGGAGCCACAAATCCTTTTCCCCATTTCGCCTTCTTATTGTCACCATTTGCACCTCCTTGCTTACTTGGCTCACTCACGGTCTTCATCTTATCACCACTCTTGGACAATGTTCCATTCCTAACCATTTCATCCGTTAAGGTTGCAGATTTCAGTATCGCGCTCTGAAGGGTAGGGGGCTCAGTCGCTTTCACCATCCCGCGAATCTCAGGGACCAAACCATAGATGTACCTCTTAATTCTCTTGGATTCAGGAGTGACCATATGAGGTACTAGTCTAGCAAGCTTATGAAATTGATCCGTATAAGCCGTATGATCAGCTCCTACCATGGTATGGTGGTAGAACTCATGTTCCAGTTTCTGTATCTTATTTTCTGGACAATACTCCTCTTTTAACAACGCCTTAAAGTCATCCCAACTCATCCCTACGGCAGATTCCCTGCCCCTAGCCTGGATTTGCGTGTTCCACCAGGTCAACGCTTTTCCAGTCAATGAATAGGCAGCAAACTTCACCTAATGATGGTCCGCACACTCACTTATGTCAACCACTGAATCCATCTTCTTGACCCATCGAGTATAAGCTATCGTACCTCCGTTGCCATCAAAGTCCACCGGTTTGCACGCGGTAAATTCCTTGTAATTACATCCCTTGTGACCGTTGTTATGGTTCCCATAATTGATGTAATCACTTCCACCGTCGTTGTCCGCTTAGTCATTCCCACTCACGTTGTTCCCTTGGTTGCTGATATAGTCGCCAACTTGGGTGATAATGGTGGGTAGCAGTTCCCGTAGTTGTTGGGCGATAATAGTAGCAACATCAGGAGTCTCATTGCCGGTATCGCCGCTTCTCGTGCCGCGACCTCCTGCCCTACCTCCTCGTCCACCAGTCCTTCCACCCCTCGGTGGTGGAAAACTTCGGTTAACTCGAGTCGACCTTCTTGGAGGCATGATTCTACAAAGTGGGCATTGGTAAACGTTAGATAAGAGATAGGTAGGATAGGTCGGTATATGTGTCATACCACTACACTCAACTTCCTATCTGACAATCCATGAATTTGATAAGTCCATGCCGCATCAAGTTATCGTAAAAATGTTGGCCAGGCGTTTTTAAGATAGCATCATGCTGCATTTACTTATCTTCATCACTTCGTGTCGTACTATACACATAATCGCACACGTAGTTCCTATAATGCAAACTATATGAGGATTCTTAGGTTATAGTCTAGGTTAAACAACCTAATTCTCTATAACCTTGGTCTCTGATACCAATCTGTCACACCCCAAAAATGGCGCAGCGGAATGGCATTTATGGGGTATGACCTCATAGTCAAGAACACAAGGTGTCACAATAGAGAAATACTAAATGTATAACATAGGACAGATAATAGTCGCAACTCCCACAACCGGGGTAAGTACAAATATCTAAAACAAACATGAGTCTCAAAGTTTAACAACATCACTAAGCAATATCAGAATGCAACTTCACGAGATATAACCCGGGAGGGTCTTGTCTTAAGTCTTGCTAAGCCATGCCAATACTCAACCTTCTAGTGCAACTTCAGTCTTAGCACCTGAAAATGGATACTCGAAAACGTCAACATAAATTTGGTGAGCTCGTAGGTTTAGGAGTTAAACCACGAAGCTGTGAATAATAGCGTAGGACAACAGTGCACATGAATACCAATTACAAGCACGTTATCCAAACAGTAATAGTGTCGTGCCAACTGAACCTACCATGATGTCACACACATAAACAGTACACACACTGGGGAGCTACCCCGATAGATCTATCATAATTTTTCGGCTCTCAACAGAGTTAACAGTTGCGCATTTGCATGTACACACAGAGCAAAACATTTTATAGCGCATAATCGCATCATCACACATATATGTCCAAAAACATGAAAACAGTTAAAATATCATTTGAGTACCATTTTCCCCGAAGGAAAACATAATGAAAAAGGGGCTACGAGAACTCACCTTAATCAAGCAATGCACAACACAACAAATCAAGAGTAGTATAGCACAACAGCAACTAGAACGTCAGGGCACACCGGACTCGGCACGACCTACTAATATAAAAACTCGTCTTAACATATATTCCATAAAATAACCTAAGGCGTAAAAGTTCCCAAAAGTTAAACATTCCCGTTCCCAAATTCGTTTCCAAATTAATTTCGTTTTATCCGTTTGTTAGAGTTTGGTATCATCATTCGTGTAACGGGATGAGAACACGCACTCAAGAGTACACACGCCAAAAGGAAACAAGAAAACGAAATTTGACGCGAAGAGTGTTGACGAGAACTCGAGTCAAGAAGAGATGACGGAGAGAAACCAAAAAGGTAACAAATAGCAAACACAACAAATAAGATGAATAGATTGGTAAGCGTCGGTACTTTCCCATAATCCCATTTAGTTATAAAAGTATACTCGTTTTATAGTTTAAAAGTAAAATTTCGCCATGACTCGTTCGTTCCTTGAACGTTTCCAAGTCGAAGGACTTTATTAGAAATAATTTCCAAGGTAGTTTAGGTGACGTGTAATTTATAAATATTATTGTTCGTTAGACATTATTTCCATTGTTTACCCGTTGCGAATCGAATACATTAAATTCATCATGAGTCTAATGTACTATATTCGTTTCGTGTCCAATGGTCCAAAATGTCCAAAGTCCAATAATAGTTCAAGTCTCAATATATATTTCAAGTCCGGTGTTGCAAAATTTCTCAAAGTAATCCGCTACCAATCAATTATCAAAGCAAGTAATAAGGTCAACAATTCTAATTACGATATTCTATGGGCGGCGTGTCTCGAAAAGGTCAATAAACTCGTGCGTTCCATTTTTATCCCAAATCATCTCACGCACACTTTTATTTCTTTATCTCGTTATTAACTAAGCTTAATAATAAATAACTTTACAAATTTTAAATAAAAAAGAAATGTTTTTATTTATTTCTCTCATTTTGTCTAAATCGAGTCAATACAAGTAAAAACTCACGAGTTATTATTAATTTTCGAGTCACGGTCAAATGTTTATTTCCCCTCGGGTCAACACTTTAAACCCGATCCCACACAAACCAAATATACTCTCGATTTTACTAGTCGGGTCAACTAAGGTCAACATGATGTACAATAGTCCAAATACATTAACCATGCTTTTGGCTTGTTGAGGCCACGCCGAGACTAAAAAGTCTCGATGGCGACTCGACGTCGCTCAAACCATCACATATTATCAATCATAAGCTCACAATATCAAACCCAAATTTAACCATATCGATCAATATCAAACGGCCCTAAACCTACGGCTAGTTAACTAATAAACCAAATCTAATCCAGGTTTCAATTTTCAACAAACAACAACAACAATAATAAGTATCATCATCACCATTATGCCGAGAATAAAAGTCTCAGCTTCGAACCATGCTACGCCAACAACAACCAAACGGACCCTTAGGTCTTCTCGGCCACAAATCGAAACGGACCCTTGGGTCTCTTGGCCTCAATCCAAAGCAACCATAACACTTTCAAAACAATAACACTTCTAATCCTAGAGTCCCAATTCGACCACAACAGTCACGGATTTACCAAACCCTTCGATCCAACATAAAAATATCAAATAAAAATAACAAAAACAAAAATAACATAACTACAATGACCACAAGCTTGACACAACCTCAAAACGTAATCAACAAACCACGGTCGTGAGCTTATGCTCACGGCACCACCATGACTCGACTCAAAAACACAACAAGGATGATACCAAACTCGTTTTTTTACTAGTTTTTATTTTGTAAACCTTGTTTTATCACCCAAACCCTCCTGGATCTAAAGCTACAAATCGTTACATACGAGTTTTACACTCCCACCGTTATCACACGAGATGAATAATGGTGGGTCTTACCTTTTTCTTCCCGGATCTAATCGGATCTATACGTTTTGGTGGTGGTAGAGGCGCGTCGTGATGGTGATGGGTGTTTTCTTGGGGCGTGTGGTAGTTATACGTGACGAAGGGATAACGCAGTGGAGATTGGTGGTGACGGTGTGTGGTGTATGTGGGTGGTGGTGTGGTGGTGGCTTGGCCGGCGGCGGCTAGGGTTAAGAAGAGAGAGGAGGGAGTAATATGTTTAGGGTTTTTGTAGTAAAAGTGAAGAGAGAGAAAGGGGGTGGGGGGTTATATCCCCACAGGGACTGATTATGTAATTTTACCTATCCCTAAGTCGTGACCAAATATAAACTCCAGGGACTATTTATGTAGTTTCACTAATCTTTTGATAAAAACGCTCTCGGGCTCGTTTAGCTTACCAAAAATGTTCGTATGACTTTCTAAATTGCGCCAATATTTTTTAAAAAATTTCCGTTAAAAATGACTATAAATACGTCCATGTTCGTGTTATCTCGTTAAAATCAATATTTTACGTGTTATTAGGTTTATTTGTGCCGACTCGCGTTGTGTGGTATTTTCACGTTTTGTGTAGCTTAGCTTAAAATTAACTATAAAAACAAATGCGTAAACTTTGAAAAGTAAATTATTTTGGGTAAGGACCATGGAAAAATTGCGGGTTGTTATAAAATTCTCTCAAAACTTCTCTTCTCCTTACACTCCTGAACAAAATGGAGTGGCTGTAAGGAAGAATATGACACTTGTTGAGGCTGCTAGAACAATGCTGAATGGTTCAGTACTCTCAAAGCACTTCTGGACTGAAGCAATCAAAACTGCCTGCTACACACAAAATTGGTCCATTGTTGTCAAAAGGCACAACAAAACCCCCTATGAAATATTCAAGGGAAGAATCCCAGACATTAGCTACTTTCTTGTGTTTGGGTGTCCTGTGTTTATTCATAATCATAAGGATCACTTAGGCAAATTTGATGCCAAAGCTGATGATGGATATTTCTTAGGATACTCACTTGTCTCCAAAGCCTTTAGGGTATTCAACACTAGGAGACAACAAACTGATGAAACATTTCACATAACCTTTGATGAGAGCACTAAAGCCATCAGGTTATCAAACACCTCAGTGGAAGAGATTAGGATTGATGACTCATTAAGATATCCTCCTGATGAATATCACCCTGAATGTGGTCCTTCCACACAATATCAAGCTGATGCAGATATCTCATACTACATCATCCCCCATAACCTTCCACATCCAAACATCAGTGAGTTCATTGAAGCTCAAAAAGTCTCTAATGAGATGACTCACACTGAACCAAATGTTCAGGAACCAGAAGGTCAGTGTGCTCAAGTTGAACTTACTGAGAATCAAAACCATGAAGTACCTCAAGCCTCAGTCCTTGAACCTACTCCTCCACCAAATCAAGCCTCCACAAGTTCTAACTCATATCCTAGACCTCAGGATAGTTGGACAAAATCTAAAACAATAGAACTTGTGAATATCATTGGTGAGCCTAGTGAAGGCATGCTTACCAGAATCATGGCTGCTAAACTTAAGGCAGCTGATGAACTCAAATAAGTACATTTTATTATCATCATTTATCCTATTTATTTGACTTGTTTTATTATATTATATATGAGAATCGATACATTAATGTTTACTTTAGTAATTCTCAGGTAAAAACAAGCATTATGTGAAACTTGGCGATTTTGGACTAATTATGGAGCAAAACAAGCGAGATGTCAAAAGTCTACTGAAATCCAGAAGATGCGCCGTATCTCACTCAACAGATACGACGCAATATCATACTTAGATGAATTCGAAGACCATTGCCTGACTTTGAAGAATGCGCCGCATGCAATTCTGTCATGCGCCGCATATGAAACTTTGGTCAAAGAAGAAGATCAAGCTCGTTCTACTCCATATACGCCGCAATATACTTCTAACATACGGCGTATCACTATCAAGATTTCACCAGTTACAATCCAAGACAGCTAAAGTACATGCGCCGCATACAAAGATCAAGTTACGCCGCATCTGAAGACGGTGTACGAATATTCCAGAATATATTAATCTTGGACCCCACGCGAAGTTAAGTCAATGCGCCGCATCTATCAACTCAATGCGCCGCATCGATCCCTCAGACAGAAACTATAAATACCCCAAGGTCAGACGAATTTAAGAGACCTTTTATATAACCCTAGAGCCGAATCCAGACGACCAAGCAGCACAAGACACACCTCAAACAAAGATACAAGAGCTGTAAGAAGGTCCTGCATGTATTCAATTCATTAAGTAGTTTTGTTTTATTGTTTTAGTACGCTTTAATTCATCAAGATTGATGGGCTTGTGTCATGTGACTACGGAAGATCATGCACTCCCCTTAATATTGCTTTCCCATTAATTAAAGTTTATATGTTGATGTCTTTGGTGACTTTTATTAGTGCATTGATAACCTCTGTGTCTAGCTGAGTCTTGCTTGGGTCGCCATGCCCCTTCCTCGCCTATTTATTCTAGCGTCTCTAGAAAAGTAGGATAGACATAAGTAATCATTAAGGGTTTACTCGCCGATAAGATTATAGCCAACAAGAAAGGTTTAATTATATACACTTCATATAAAACTAGCAATAAAACAAGTGACAAGCTATTTAATTATCAGGACAGGTCTTCTTATTGTCTCGAGTATCTATCTGTGTATGTGTGTGCTAATCGTTGATTCGTGCTCATTAATTTAGTTTTCTATTTAATTATAACCAAACTGTGCCAGTCTCTCAGGCTGAACCCCCTTGCGTTAGATTAGGTTGTATAACTAACTTAGGATATTAAAATACTGATTAGAATAACTAGATAATACATTCCACTCTTAGTGATCAACACTCTGCTTACCATTATATTCATACTGCCCGGGTACACTGCTCGTTAAGTGTGTGTGTTATTGATAAGTCGGCTAAATATAAATTTAAAACTTGAGTAGGCATTAATACTGCTAAACCGCAACGACACATCACGTGCATCAAGTTTTTGGCGCCGCTGCCGGGGAGTGAATTGTTATTATCTGTTAATTTGATTAAGTATTTTAATTAGGTTTTTCTTTTTATTTTTTTTTTAGATTCTAACCACTAACCCTGTTGTATATTAGATAGATTGCATTCATTGTATAATTTTCATATTTACTGTTTTTGTGTGTTTTTGTTTTCTGTATTTTTTGTTTCTTTTTGTTTGTTTTTATTTTTGTTTTTCTTTTTTCTATTTTTCTGCATTCTGCTGTCGTTGTATTGTGCTGATACAAACGATACGGCGGATCTGTTTTCACAGATACGGCGTATTGCGTTTAATTTTTATAAAATACAACGCGTTTAATAAATTCGAGTACGACGCATCTTTCCCCAAGATACGGCGTATTCTGTTTTTAATAAGAAATTTTTCTAAACGCTAACGCCATATGACGCATCTGTTTTAACAGATACGGCGTATTTTCTATTTAAATTAAAAACAATTTTTCCAATTATTAAACAGAAGCGACGCATCAATCTTTATCGATACGGCGCATCTATTAAATCAAAAATCTTGTATTTTGAAACGTAACGAAAATACGGCGCATTAGCTTTTGTTAATACGACGCATTTTATTTTAATAAATATAATCGATTTTTGATAATTTAAACTGGATACAGCGCATTCTAATTCATAAGCGGTGTATCTGTTTTCTGAATAAAAGTCTGATTAAATTTTAACGTAATAAGATACGGCGTATCCAACTTTCTGGATACGGCGCATCGTCTACAGATATCAGCAACTTTTATTTTTCTTATTCCCGAACGGAAAATATTCTAACTTACCCTTACACTAGGAAGTTTTTACTTTGAAATCTACCTGTCTTTAATTTTCAGGAACAATGTTTGATATTTTCCCCAACTGGTTCGGAAGACCCCAAAGAAACCTTACCATGGAAGAGTTTGCACTACTAATCGCTCAAGCAAATGAAAAAGAACATCATGAAGCAAGAAACTTTATTAATGAATTCAAAGGCAGTCATGAGCTGTTACTAAAGGAACAAAACAACGTGATTAATGGATTGGCAATTGAAGTACACCAATTGTCAATGGTGCTTAACAAGGTTCTTTTGGTAAAACACGATTTGAAAGGGATTACAACTAGAGGCGGAAAGTCAACCTTTCAAATCGGAGAGACACCCGAGGATAACAGCACAAACAAGATTTCCCCTGAATCTATATCATCTGAGCAAGAGCAACCAAAAGAGACTAATCCAGAACCTGTGATTAGAGAAGAACCTTCTGTTGAACTTAAACAATCAACACTACCTTTTCCACATAGGGTAAGGAAGGAGAAAGAAGATGCCTATCAAAGGAAGTTCCTGGAAATATCAAGCAGCTGCAGCTAAGCATACCATTTATGGAAGCCCTAGTGCAAATGCCAAAATATGCTAAATATCTGAAGAGCTTGCTTACAAACAAGTCCAAACTTGAAGAGGCTTACACTGTAACAATGGGGGAAAGAAGCTCAGCAGCATTGCTCAACAAACTTCCATCTAAGGAAAAAGATCCAGGGAGTTTCACTATTCCTTGTCAAATTAAAAATTTACATATTGGAAATTCTTTAGCCGACCTAGGAGCTAGTATAAGTCTTATGCCCTCTTCTATGTATGAAAAATTAGGCCTTGGTGAACCAAAACCTACTAGGATGTGCTTAGAGCTAGCTGATCGGTCCATACAATACCCATTAGGAATAGCTGAAAATATATTAATAAAAGTTGATAAATTTGAATTACCTATTGACTTTGTTATCCTCAATATGCCCGAAAATTCTAGAACTCCTATAACATTAGGACGACCATTTTTAGCCACTGCTAGGCCATGATTGATGTTTTTAATAAAAAGATAACTCTTACCATAGGAAAAGATGAGGTTGAATTTAATATGGAACAATCTATGAGTAAAACTAATTATGAAGATGATGAATGCTATAATATCGATGTTTCTGATGACACGATTAATCAATTTACTCAGAAATTGTTAAAAAGTAATTTGCTTGATTCTTTTCTGCTTAAAAATTTAGAAAACACAATCGCTATAGAAGATCAAGTTGATGAAAATACTATTGATAATAATTTCGCTGTTGATTCCGATGTTTGTAACGCCATACGGCGCATTGGAAATATCGATGCGGCGCATTTATCTGATGACAGCAACGACGTAATAAATGAACAAGTTTATTCCGCTAGTACTAATAAAATTGATGATGTTAAACCTGTGCTTAAGGATCTCCCTTCTACTTTGGAATATGCTTATTTAAATGGGAACACTAATTCACCCGTTATTATTGCATCTGACTTAACGCCAAAAGAAAAAGAATCCCTTTTGCAGGTACTATATAAACGAAGAGGAGCATTAGCATGGAATATGTCTGATATTAAGGGAATTAGCCCGTCATTCTGTACACATAAAATCCTTATGGAAGATGAATTCAAACCAACTATCCAACCCCAAAGGCGTTTGAATCCAAAAGTCCAAGATGTGGTGAAAAATGAAATTGTGAAATTACTTGACTCCGGACTTATCTACCCAATTTCCGACAGCTCGTGGGTCAGTCCTATCCACGTTGTACCAAAAAAAGGAGGAATGACGGTAGTACTCAATGACGACAATGAGCTAATCCCTTCAAGAACTGTTACTGGATGGAGAGTTTGCATCGACTACCGCAAACTCAATGATGCTATGCGAAAAGATCACTTCCCTCTTCCATTTATTGATCAAATGTTAGAAAGACTTTCAGGATATGATTATTATTGTTTTTTAGATGGTTTTTCAGGTTTCTTCCAAATACCCATTGCCCCCGAGGATCAAGAGAAGACGACTTTCACCTGCCTTTATGGAACCTTCGCCTATAGGAGAATGCCGTTCGGACTATGCAACGCCCCTGCTACTTTCCAACGTTGTATGACGGCTATCTTCCATGAAATGGTAGAAGACTTTATGGAAGTCTTCATGGACGACTTCTCGGTGTTCGGTAACTCATTTAGTGATTGTCTCTTTAAACTTGATAAAATGCTTGCTAGGTGTGAAGAAACTAACCTTGTTCTTAATTGGGAAAAATGTCATTTTATGGTTAGAGAGGGAATTGTGTTAGGACATAAGATTTCTGGGAAAGGTATAGAAGTCGACAAAGCTAAAATTGATGTAATTGCCAAACTACCTTACCCCACTAATGTAAAAGGTGTTATAAGTGTTAGAAACACGTTTTATTAATATTTCAAGTCTAGATCAATTGCGATAGAATGTTGCATCTTGGGCTATTTAGTTTGTAATTAAGTGACCGGTCCATTAGTAGCCCATGGACCGGCCACACCTTCTAGAAACATTCATGTTGAGGATGCCCTACGAGTTGCCTATAAATAGAAGGCAAGGGCATCACTCTTATTGTCGGTTTTTCATGTATTTGTGCGGAAGCTATGCTCGTGTAAAGTTTGATCAAGTGAAAAGCCTACCATTCTTATTCTTCTCTTCTTAGTTCTCTTCTCTAGTTTAGCTTATTAGCTTATTACTTATTTCCATACGTAGCTTATTAATCTAGATAGTAGTACGAGTTCTTATTGTCTTAACGTGTGTGTGTTTGAGATCTAAACGTGACCAACAAGTGGTATCATACGCCACGGGATTATTAGGATTGTGTGTTTGAGTCGTTAGTATTCTTAATTACGTTGGTTTTCTAGATCTAATAAAGTTTTTTTGTTCAAATCTTTACGTGAAACTCTTAGTTGTGTTGAAAAATCACTTTGAACTCGTTAAATTTTCACAAATCTTCGTCAAATTTCAGTTTCTAATCGTTAACAAGCTTAATTTTCATTAAATCTATTGGTTACTAATCGTTTAAGGTCAAAAACAATAGTGTTTTTTGGTTAATTGGACGATTTGGTATAATCCGTATATTTAGCGATTGGAAAAAGTTGATGAAAAGTGCTACTTTGGTTTCTGAGTGAACTTCGACAAAAAGGGGTTTTATCGCAGTTGGCAATCAAGAAAGATTAGGGTTTCATCGCAGTTGCAAGTTAACTACGGGTTCTATCGCAGTTGGCAATCAAGATAGATTAGGGTTTCATCGCATTTGGGAGATCTTCGATTATCGCATTTGAGACTCAGTATTGTACTTTCTTGTATTAGAAAGATTACATACTTCGACTTGGTTGCTTCTCTTCTCTTGTATTAGAGATTGAGAATTTATTGATATTGGACTTGTGATACATTTATCGCAGTTGCTATAAATTATCGCAGTTTGATTTATCGCACTTGGTATATTGTCCTTATCGCACTTGGTGAATTGTCCTTATCGCACTTGGTCAACTGATATTATCGCACTTGGTGAACTCAACTCATCGCATTTGGTGTACTAGTTTATCGCATTTGGTGAATTGACTTATCGCAATTGGTGAACAGTACCTATCGCATTTGAACAAAAACTTTTGGATTTTTCAAAATCAACTTTCCATAACTCATCAACACATATCTTAATTATCTTCAAGATCCAGATATGTCTCAACCACCTCACTTCAATTACTACTATCAGCTACAGCAACATCCTCAACAACAACAATTCCATCCTCAGTATCAACAACAACAAGCATTCGTACAACAGCATCAATTTCTCTCTCCACCACAAGTATCCCCACAACAAATCATGCAACAGAATTAACAAGTGCAGAATTACTCATCCTACTCCAGAGAACCTCATTGGTTTAACAAGATGTGTGAAGCCATTAGTAGTCAGCAATCACGTCATGAAGCTGGAAGTCAAGAAACTCCACCAATGCTAACTCCGGGTAACTACGTGCAGTGGGCTAGTAGATTCCTCAGATTCGTTGAACTCAAAAAACCCCATGGTCAATATCTAAAGAAGGTCATTGAAGAAGGACCCTATCCTATTCCAGCTACTGTGGTTTCAGCAACTCCAGAGAGAGAAGAAACATCCACACCCATTCCGGTTGCTAATTACACAACTGAGCAAACATTACAACAAGAAGCAAACCAATTGGCTATGTCTTTCATACTTCAAGGAATTCCCAATCCTATCTACCGAAGTATTGATGCTCAAAAGACAGCCAAAGATATGTGGGAACATGTTCATCTCCTCATGGAAGGAACAGAGTTGAACCAAGAAGATCTTGAGTCCAAGTTATATATGGAGTACACACACTTCATCATGGAACCAGGGGAGACCATTGAATCTTACTACCACCGTTTCACCAACATTATCAACGATCTTGATCGTCATGATATAAAGTTACCAAAGATTGCTGTCAACTCCAAATTCCTTGGATGTCTTGGTCCTGAATGGCAAAAATATGCAACCTTTGTGAGGCAGACAAAGAAAATTGGTGATGTCAAATACGGACTCATGTATGATTATCTCAGACAACATCAATCCGAAGTGGATAAAGAAATTGCAGCACGAGGAGGATTCACACCAGCACCAACATCAAACTCACTTGCTCTCGTTGCTCAATCTAACTTCTCTTTACCACCTCAGGAATTTGGAAACTCATCTTTTCAACCAATCATTTCACCCCAACCTCATACTCAAATCATTCCTTATGAAGCACCACAACAATATTCTGATAATCAGCTGGTTCCATACAACAACACCGATTCAATGCTATACTCAAATGCAGATCATGATGAAGAAGAGGATGCTTTCAATTCACTTAATGAAGCATTTGGATTGATTGCTAATGCATTTGGCAGATTCACCAAATCCAACAACCGTCTTCGTTCATCTTCAAATACCAGAAATCAGGCTGTTGTTAATGATGGGAGAGTAGAAGTTCAGAATAGGTCTTCAGGCAGATATGGTTCGGGAAATCGTGGATATGGAAATCAAAGGGTTCAGTCAGGAGGAAATAGGTACAATTCTGCAGGGGCAAACAGAAACAGTATGGGGAATGTTCAGAGAGGAAATTCGAATGTTGGGAATGGTCAGAAAGGCATTGCTAATACATATATCACATGCTACAATTGTGGGGGGAACGGTCATATGGCTAATACTTGTCCAAAGCCGAGAACAATGGGCAGTCAGTATCACAAAGAAGCTCTTATGATGGCACTCAAAGATGAAAGGGCAGCTGGAATGATGACTCAGAATGATCAAAGTTTTATGGCAAATGTGGAATCAGATGATGAGATGGAAGACCTTGAAGCAAATGCTGCAGTTATGCTTATGGCTAATATGCAAGAGATGAATATGTCCGAGTCAGGCCCGGTTTATGATACCGATGGTCTTTCTCAGGTACCTGATCCGATATGTCTTATTCATGAAATTGCTTCACCATCTGCATCTTCATCTACAAACGAAACTTTTGTTCAAAATGAGTCATTATCATCATCATCCGATGATCAAGATAACACGGTTGTATCATTTGATGATGATAAAACAGTTGTTTCCTTTGATGATCTCATCGATGATGCTAATTGTGATCATATTGAACAAAAAGATCCTTTGAATGATCAAGATTCGGAATTACAGGCCTTGTTATTGACCACCCAGTCACAAATAGAAAAATGCAATGACATCAATCAGAAACTCAAAGAGAAAATTGCAGTGTTAACAAAGGATAATGAGTGCTATAAACTACAACTTTCTGGATATCTTAAACAAGATAAACGTGAAAAAAGTTTTGAAAAGGCTTTCCAACAAGAGTACGTAAAAGTTCAAAATTTAGAAAGTCAAGTTCGTGAGCTAACCATTGCCAAAGCTGAACTTTTCTCTCAGAAAGAAAAGGATCAATTGGAGTTTAAAATTCAAATTGAGACTTTACATTCTGAATTGTTGAAAACTCAATCTGAGCTTTCGGCATCTCAGAAGGATCTTCTTGAAGAAAAGAAAGCCAATCGGAAATGTGTTGACTCCTATCTTGATCAAATTCTCGATTTGGAAACCAAACTCAAAGACTTTCAAAATGTTGTGTATAAAACGGGTAATTCTGTAACGCAAATTCAAAAGAATGTTGTAAAACCAAGTCCTAAAGGAGTAAGTTTTGCACTTGGCAGTGACACACCCCGCAATTTACACAAAGCACTCAAAGAAAATCCTAAGTTGTACAATGCAACATTTCTGTTAGATGATTCCTTTCAACGTGTTGTTATGTATTCTGTTGATGAAGAAACTGATTTTCTTGAAAACAAGATTGAGGGTCGATCAAAGTCACAAACAAAGTTTTCAAACGTACATTACGATTATAATGCACGACCTCATTTGAGCAAATCATTTGTTCCTCCTAAGGATCATCCAGAACAAACGTTAACATACACAAACATAAGTGCTCCCTCGTCTATAACTTCTGATCCTACGACTGGTGTACAATTTAAAGATTGTTTGACAGAGGATCTTGTTGATCCACAAATGCCTAAAGAATGTCGGGTTCTTCGATATTTTCAGACATTTATGGATGACATTTCTCGTTTGGAGAGTGAAATTGAGTTCAGTTCTCAAATTCCTATCTCGTCTTTTCTTTCTCCTGTTCAGAAAGAAAAGAAGGAGATTCTTCAAAAGAAAATTCTTCCTCATGTCAGAAATCTGAAAAAGGGTGCAACAAGATGGGAAGAGGAGTTACATACGGAATTAGCATCTATGAAATCCATTTTCAAAGCTAAAGATGACAAGGTTCAACGTCAAAAACTTCAAAAGAAATTTTTAGCAAACGAAAATGATCGACTCTTGGAAAAAGTCTTGTGTTATGACGTAGTCTCTGTGATTATGAATTCGCTCTATGAATCTGGTAATGCTTTAATTATGAATGATCATGCTGTGGATATTAAGATGTTGCATATGGAGATTGATAATCTGATACATGAGAATGAGACTCTTCGACAAATCAATGGTGATGTGGAAAACAAAGTTTTTAATCTTCAAAAACGGTTGGACTGGTGTCAAAAACAAAGTCTTGAATTTGAACTCAAATTTCAAAATCTCATGGGATCTCTATCATTTCCAAAAAACAGTCATGAAGAAAACAAAGAAACAAAGGCTTTCTTAAAAGTTAAACTGTTTAAAAATGAAAAAGACCTGGATGAAGTTATTCAAAACAGAAATGACACAGTCTACCTAAACAGGAAATTAGATTCACAAAATCAAGAGTTCCAACACATCATTATTGATTTGAAGAAGAAGATCAGAGTTTTAGACAAAAGCAAAACAAACAGTCATAAGATTGCTCCAGGAATGTATGTAGTGGACAAAGAACTTACCCAAGCATCTGACACAACCACTGATTCAGCTACTTGTGATTCCACAGGACTAGAAACCACCTCTAAGATCAACCACTCCAAGACTCACAAGAAACAAAGGAAGAATAGAGTCAAGAAATCTAAGAAGGAAGTATCTAAGTCTGAAGAAGTCCAAGAAAGTAGTTTGAATAAAACAAATGTAACATCACTAGAATTGCACTTACCTGAGTCTAGTTCTAGGAATGATGTAACAGATGATAACTCTTTGCATATTAATGAAGATGCTTTGGTTGATGCTACTTGTATCTTTTGTCGTCATAGCATACTATCTGGTAATCATACAAAATGTGTTGCTAAAACTTTGCTGACTAAGAGAAAGAAACGAACTAGTGGCGCTTCCTCTAGGCTTAAAACCATTAAGAAATCCATTTTAGGAATGCCCCCACTAGATGTTTCTGAGGAGAAAATAGAAAAGCCCCAATCCAAGACCAAAACGTCACCTAGTGCATACCTTAGGAAAAAGGCAGAGACTAGTTGGACCTGGCAACGCTGGTTACAGAATACTTTTGATTTCAAATGGTTACCTAAAGTACTAACATCTTGTGTAACTAACCCAGCGGATCCAACCGTTATCAATTCTCCACCTGTTTCCGATGTTTGTGATGCAGGTGATTCAAATCGTCCTTTGGATTGTTGATAGCGGGTGCTCCCGACATATGACCGGCAATCTCAAACTTCTTCAGAACTTTATTGCAAAGTTTATTGGAACGGTCAGATTTGGGAATGATCACTTCGCTGCAATTATGGGCTATGGGGATTATATTAATGGGAACATCGAAATCAGCCGTGTGTATTATGTTGAAGGTCTCGGTCATAATTTGTTTTCCGTGGGACAATTCTGCGATGGAGACTTGGAAGTAGCATTCAGGGAGAAAACATGCTTTATTCGTGATCTTCAAGGGAACGACCTTATGAAAGGGAAACGCGGAACAAGTCTGTATTCTATCTCCTTTGACGGCATGACAGCTTCTTCTCCTATTTGTTTACTCTCCAAGGCTCATCCCACAAAAGCTTGGTTATGGCACAAAAGATTGTCTCATCTCAATTTTAAAACCATGACTGATCTTGCCAAGAAGAAATTAGTTGACGGTCTACCAAAATTCAGATATGCCAAGGATCACTTGTGTTCTGCTTGTGAACAAGGGAAAAGTCATCGTGCCCATTTTCCTCCCAAAACAGAACACAGCACAGACCATGTCCTACAACTGCTCCATATGGATTTGTGTGGTCCGATGCGCGTTCAGAGTATTAATGGGAAGAAGTATATTCTGGTAATAGTAGATGATTACTCCAGATGGACTTGGGTCTATTTTCTTCGGACTAAAGATCAAGTTCCTTCTATCCTCATCACGTTTCTCACCAAGATTCAAGTTCAAGTCCGTAACACCGTCCGAATCATCAGAACAGATAACGGGACTGAATTTAAGAATCAAATCATTCGGGATTTCACAGAGAAACATGGGATTGTTCATCAGACTTCCATAGCTCGCACTCCGGAACAAAATGGTGTAGTTGAAAGACGAAACCGGACGCTCGTGGAAGCAGCTCGAACTATGCTGATCAATGCCCAATTACCAGATTATCTTTGGGCTGAAGCTGTCAACACTGCCTGTTATACTCAGAACCGTGCAATGATCACCAAAAGACACACCAAAACACCATATGAGATTATACAAGGGAGAAAACCAAACATCCACCATTTTCACGTCTTTGGAGCTTTGTGTTATCCGAAGAATGATAAGGATGATCTTGGTAAACTTAAGGCTAAAGCAGATATTGGGATCTTTGTTGGATACTGTGAGAACTCCAAGGGATATCGTATTTGGAATCGTCGGACTGGAGATATTCAAGAGACCATACACGCTAATTTTGATGAACTCACCGAAGTGGCTTCTGAGCAAGACCGCTTAGAACCCGCACACAACCGTCTGAACTTTCCTGAATCTTCATCTGCACCCCTACCTTTCAACAGGAAAGATCTAGAAGATTTGTTTGCACCTATGTTCGATGACGTTCGAGTTACTAGTGCATCAGATGCTTCCACCAGTTCCGCTGCTCAACAACTTCCACATCAAACACCTGATCCTCCAGCTTCTACCTCTACAGTAGTTGCTACCAATGCACCACAACCTGAACCATCATCAACAATGGAGACAACATCTCAACCAGCAGTTGAAGATTCATCCCCCATTTCTAACAATGTTCCACCACCAACAGGATATGACGGGAACGCCTTCTTTAATCCATTTGCTCCACCACCAACTGTTCCAGATTCCGGAGAATCATCATCAAGCAACATGGACCCGTCATATCATCATCACAACGTTCAACACTACCCATCAACTCATAAATGGACACGGAATCATCCATTAGTAAATGTGATTGGCAATCCAGATAAACCCGTAATGACCCGACAGAAACTCCACACAGATGGTGAAACATGCATTTATGCTCTCACTGTTTGTCAATCTGAACCGAAAAATATCAAAGAGGCCTTGACTTACGACAATTGGATTGAATCAATGCAAGAAGAGTTGGATCAGTTCAAGAGATTAGAAGTTTGGGAACTCGTTGAACGACCAGATGGAGTTTATGTTGTGGGATTAAAATGGATTTGGAAAAATAAGCTGGATGCAGAAGGAACGGTTATTCGGAACAAGTCTCGGTTGGTTGCTAAAGGGTATAGCCAAGAAGAGGGAATTGACTTCGAGGAATCCTTTGCACCAGTGGCTAGGCTAGAGGCAGTGAGAATGTTTCTGGCATACGCGGCTCATAAGAACATCACAGTTTATCAAATGGACGTGAAGACTGCATTTTTGAACGGACAACTTCGTGAAGAGGTGTATGTTTCACAACCAGAAGGCTTCGTTGATCCAGAACATCCACAACATGTTTACAGGCTTAAGAAAGCTCTCTACGGTCTTAAACAAGCCCCGAGGGCATGGTACGATAAACTTGCTGCATTCTTGCTTGCTAATCATTTTACTAAAGGATCTGTGGACCCGACTCTGTTTATACAAAAACACGGGGAAGACATTCTCATCGTACAAATTTATGTGGATGACATCATTTTTGGGTCTACCCATAAAAAGTACTCAAACGCTTTTGCAAAACTAATGAAACAAAACTTTGAAATGTCCATGATCGGTGAATTAAACTTTTTCTTAGGATTACAAGTTCACCAGTCACCTCGTGGTATATTCTTGAGTCAGTCTAAATATGCACAAGAGATATTAAAGAAGCATGGCATGACAACTAGTGACACCTATAACACCCCAATGGCCTCCTCATCCCCGAAGCTAGATGCTGATTTACATGGGAAACCCACTGATCCTACAAATTATCGTAGCATAATTGGGTCTCTTATGTATCTCACAGCTAGCAGACCGGATGTTGTATTTGCCACATACCTGTGTTCACGCTATCAATCTAACCCAACAGAAAGACATTTATCTGCTGTTAAAAGAATCCTTAGATACATCAAGGGAACCATTAATTTGGGGATCTGGTATCCAAAGGATTCTGGTTTTGCACTAACTGCTTTTTCAGATGCGGATCATGCGGGATGTATTGATACAAGGAAGAGCACATCTGGTGGTGTTCAATTCCTCGGTGATAAACTGGTGTCCTGGCAGTCAAAGAAACAAGATTGTACGTCTCTATCATCAACGGAATCAGAATATGTAGCCATGTCTGCCTGTTGTGATCAAATCATTTGGATGCGATCACAACTGATGGACTATGGTTACATATTCAACAAAATACCGATGTACTGCGACTCCAAGAGTGCCATAGCTATCTCATGCAACTCAGTCCAACATTCCAAGTCCAAACACATCGCTCTCAGATATCACTTCATCAAGGAGCATGTGGAGCAGGGTACCGTTGAGCTGTATTTTGTGGGAACGGAACACCAATTGGCGGATCTTTTCACGAAGGCTTTACCTCATGAACGTTTTGTGAAATTGGTTCACCAAATTGGCATGCGATGTTTGACTCCTCAAGAATTAACAAACTTTCTCAAAAACAAATAAATGAGTCAAATATCCAAAAACTATCTTGTAAATATATATTTAAAAAAAAAAAAAAAAAAAAAAAAAAAAAAAAAAAGTGCAAGTACAATTCCTTCTCCAACACTCTGTTCATTTTTTAAATTTTTGAACACGTGTTGAGGGGGAGACATGATTTTTCCAAAATATTAAAAATTGTACTTGCATATTTTTCAAAAATAGTTGCTTCACAAGTTTTTGGTGATAAGATATTAAAATAGTAAATTGTGTGCCTTAAATGTCTTAAATGAGACTTTGTGATTATGTTGATGATGGTTTAGGACTAGAAATTCTAAGTTTCTAAGGTTTAGGGACTATATGCGCAAAAATTGCAAAAATGGATGGTAGATATTTAAGTTGGTAAATTAAACATCGCATTTACTTCTCTGCCAATATTCACCAACCGGAGTTAATACTACCCACCCACCATCATCAACGGACCACATTGATTCTGCTAATCCGAACAAGATTTTTTATTTTTGTGAGTGTTCTTGTGCTTATATTGTTATTATAAAACATGGTTTTGAACAGTTTCATGATCCAACGGCTAGAAAAGTCAAAATCGAGAAAGTTAGTTCTAGGGTTTGCGTTAAGATTAGGGATTTTGATAAAGAGGTTTTGAGTTGAAAAAGATTGCATGATAACACTTTTATAATGTTAGGGAACCTATATTGTATGCTAAATCATACCCAGAAACCACAAATTAATCGAATTGAACTTTAGGGTTTAAGCAACGATTTGGGGAAAACCTTGTGAATGCGTTATTGTGTAATGTGGTTACTGAAAAGTTGTTGTTTGATGTTTAATTGAAAGTTTCCATGCTTGAATCATACCCAGAAACACTTCAAGTGATTTAATTAGGTTTTAGGGTTTAAGAAGAACAAGAACACAAGCAGATTTGATTCTTGATTATTTGTGGTTCGTTTATGTTATAACTTAGTCCAAATGATTAAAATAGTCATCTAAGTTGATTGTGAATATCTGTGGACATATAACATAAGTAATAATGAATCACGATAAAGAATTTGAGTGTTTGTTCATCGTTACAAATCTATCGCAGTTGAGAAAAGTGTTCGATAACTCTTGTATTAGAGTTTATCGAAGTTGGCCAAAATTATCGCAGTTGTGATAGTTATCGCAGTTGTGATAGTTATCGCAGTTAAGATAATTATCGCAGTTGAGATTTTTATCTTGATTGGCTTGATTATCTTGATTGATATAATTATCGCAGTTGAATGATTATCGCAGTTGGGATAATTATCGCAGTTGGGATGATTATCGCAGATGGGATGATTATCGCAGTTGGATAAATATCGCAGTTGGATTTGTTATCTTGATTGGATATTTATCGCAGTTGTTATAGTTATCGCATTTGTTATAGTTATCGCAGTTGTCTTTGATTATCGCAGTTGTGATCTGATGTAGAATTTAATCAATTTCCTTAGGTATATTTTTATATACTTATTGAAATTTATCAAATTTTATTGAATTTGGCTAATTCTTGATAAATTCTTTGATCAAGCATGTATCAACTAATCATAAATACAATAGGGTGCCATGTGTTGTTCTTTAAACTAACAATTTTCTAACAAACATGCATTCTGTATACTTGTATATGATTGTTGATTCAGATACACATCAATGGCATCTTCCCAACAACAACCACTTCCTGCTCTTACCAAAGAAGAAGTCTTTCCTCGTGGGTATACTCTGGAAATAGGGAAGAACAATTCAAGGGTAGAATTGGACAAGATCAAATGTTCTGATCCAAGTTGTCAGATTGCTATAGAGATCCTCAAAGCTCACAAATGCAGGGATATTCTTGACAGCTCAGACACTATTCCAGAGCTATATATTCATCAATTCTGGGATACCTTCACCAAGAGCAATGATGACAAGTACTTTACTTGCACTCTGGATCGGAAGCAAATCAGAGTCACACCTGCTACTCTCAGAAAAGCCTTGAAACTTCCAGAGGCACCTGAAGCTGCTGCCCGATTCCACCCAACACCTTCAGAGTCAGAGGTCATGCAATTCCTGGAGGATATTGGTTATGATGTTCAGCCTGATACACCATTAACCACAATCTCCAAGGTTAATGCCAGATACATTCCTCAACCCTGGAGGACTATCTTCTTCATCGTAACACATTCAATATCTGGAAGAGATAGTGGGTTCGAGCATCCAAGACTGGCTCATCTTCAAGTCTTATGGGGATTTCTAAATGAAGAACCTATTGACTTTGCTGCTCTTATTTGGGATGATATAATGTACTTACAGCGTAAAATTTTCAAGAAAATCCCATTTGTTCGATTCACCAAAGTTCTTATCAGCTACTTACTTGATCAACATGAAGACATTGATAAACGTCCTACAGATCAAGAAGTTCATGAATATAGCATGGATAAAACATTGGGCAAAGTTTATTTTCCGAAGGAGAGTACACGAAAGCAAGGTTCAAGGTTGCCAGAATTTTTGATGCCAGAAGAGGTTAGAGAAACAAAAGCTTATCATGATTATGATCTAGCATACCGTGAACGTCGTGTAGGTCTTGCCAAGATGGTTGAAGAACCTAAGTCTTCTAAGACTCGTTCAAAAGGTAAGACTAAGGCAGGAAGTGCCTCAAGTATCTCTAAACCTAAAGGTAAACATCCAAGATCAACATTCATCAAGAGGAAAGTACCCAGCAAACCACAGCCAAAACCAGAACCATACAGAATCATTGATGAAGATACAGAATCTAACTCTGAATCAACTGAATCTGAAGAAGAACATGTTTTTATGACTGAAGAAGAAGCTGAACTTCACAATCAGATCTCTAAGGAGAATGCACAAAAACAAAGTCTCAAAACATTAAGAGCAGATGAAGAGCGTAGAGCAAAGAAAGTATTGGAACAACAGAGAGAGTATGAAAGAACACATGGGGTTGGAGAATCACAAAATGTTCCTAAACCAGCTTCGACCCAAGACGATCCGGTTAATCAACCCGGAGGGTCTGGAGCTGAATCAACAAAGGTATCTTCACAGCAAACAAGTTCGGTTAATCAACCCGACTTGGGAGCATCAACTCAGGAGGAACAAGAAAAAGATCAGGACAGCAACATTGTTTTATCTGACAAGGATATTTCGGATTCTATGTTTGATGACAATCCAGAAGAACAAATACGCAATGATGATAATGACGAATGGAACTTAGAAGAAGAAAAAGATATTCTTGGAGACAAAACAACTGAAGCAGCCAAAGATCTTGAAGAAGCGGCTAAACGGGAGGAAGAAAGAAAACGTAAGGAAGAGGCTCAAGCTAATCTGGAAGCAGATAGCTACCTTCGTTCTGACACTCCAACACCTCCTCCTTCCCCTCCAAAGGACTTAGCCAAATCTACACTGACTATGGTTGTTTATAAACCACAACAGCAGCATGAACAATCATCAGTTCAGCCCTCATCTGCTTCTTCACCGAAGACACCTCCTGGGTCACCACCGAAGAATCCAACACCTCCCCCCTCACCTCAAAAAGAATCAACTACTAAATCTGATGAACCAATTCCATCTCTCACTCCATCATCTTCACGATCTTCATCACCAAAATCTAAAACAAAAGCAACGGTTTCTGAAGATATTCGTAAGGCTTACAAAGGAAAGAGCAAGAGAAGGATCGTCCAAGTTACAAAAGTTGAAGTTGTATCTCCTGCAGCAAAGAGACTCAAAAAGGCTGTAAAGAGAGCACAAGCTCAACGAGACAACCAAGCTACAACTAAATTGGCTGAAATGGAAGACTTAGTCAAGAAGTTGTCTCAACAAATGGAAGAAATACAGAAAAGTAAGAAGCAGATCGATGAATTCCTTGGTTTCAATGTCAAAGATCATATGACCCGCAAGGCAAAGAAATTTGTTAAGCAATTTCTTCCTGATCTTCAACAAAACATCAATGATCATATTGATTCACAACTTGATGCAAAGATCAAAGAAGCCGTCTCTTCTTCTTCTCAAACCAAACCACTTCAAGATCTCTCCATTGAAGATATTGAGCTTATACTTCTCGACAAACTTTTTGCTATCCTCTCTCCCTCTCCAGAAGAAATCAATCTGATCACAGCTCTTCGTGCACACATTGACAAGAAATCATGCAAAGAAACTGCTGACAAAGGTAAACGAATTCGAGAAGATGATGAGGATGATCAGGACCCTAAACCCACACAAAAGAAACACAAAGGCGGGTCAGGGATTCACATACAGGAGTCAACTGAACATAAACCAGCACCTCAACCTCCTAAACATCAATCCTCTGGTCCAACTGAAACCGAGCATCACAATGACCAATTCACTAATGAAGATATGGACTTTCAGCCACACGATGATCAGCCTCATTCACCATCACCATCACCGTCACCAAAGTCAAAGCCATCCAAGTCCAAGCCTTCACACAGCAGAAAGTCATCTACTGGACCAACGGTTGTCTCATGGCTGGATAATGATACGGATGTGCTAGGAAATGAATGGTTCGATCATCTTGCAAGCGCTCAAGTTCAGACTGACGAAGCTTCACGAGTTGAAGACAGCACCTTTGCTGTTACTCAAGAAATTAAAAGAACTCTCAATATCAAGAAAATGACCAAGAAAGAACTTCGTCGGATCAAGAATGAAGCTTTCCTTCTTCTGAAGAACAAATCCAATAGTGCAGCAGAACTCGAATATCACCTTGAAAACATTGCACGGGCAATGTCAAGTGACTTTGACTGGGCTAGTCCAGACATAGTCAGGCAAGTTGGCAAGAATCAACCAATCACTACTGATTGGACCAAGCCACTGACCGTGATTCGAAGACATCATCATTCGGAAATTCCTTTTCTAATGTTCTTCAACAAAGACTTGGAACTTCTAAAGAATGGAGCTCAAGGGACAACCAAGTACGCTACCTCGATCACTTTCACACCAGCTGCTCATTACACACAATCAGCTATTGAAGAGGCAGCTATCAACAGCAAACTGTTTGTTAAACAGCTCGTCAAATATGATCGTGATGCAGAGCTGGGGATTCATCACTGGTACTCTAAAAGACAAACCTGGTACAAGTACAAGCTTGCCCTCCAGAAATCAAAAGAACCAGTTTACAGTGATCTCAGAATCTTGGCCGTCATCAACGTAAGCGGATCCAGAAAATGCGATTATATATTTCTAGACGAGATCACAGTAAAGAGAATCGACAACAACCTCTACACATTCTCAGAGGCGGATTTTCCTGATTTGAGTCTAAGTGATATCGAAGACATGTATCTAATGAAGATTCAAGGCAAACTGCAGCATCTTACCAATGAGCTTCGATATGCACTTAGTACTTCCCTTTGTCATTACATCAGGAGAACCATCATCAAAGAACGTGTCGAAGATCTCCAGCTTGGTGTTGAAAGTTATCAGACTCAGCTTAACCTTGTTGAACCACAGTTCCTTCTACACAGCAAAAAGGATCCTCAGTACACCATGCTACATCGTCCAAATTTTGGGTTCGTCTACAGAAGCACAACTGACTTTCACCGATTCATGGCATTCACTGAAATTCACAAGTTCTGTGATGATACCCTCAAGAGTGTACGTGATGGGTTAGCAAATAGAGTTCGAGATTCGATGTTGGGAAAATCCAGAAGATGGAGTTCAAAAGAGCTGCGACAAGTAAAGGAATTTATTCGGAAGATTGAAGAACGGTTATACCATAGGGATCAGATAAGGAGGCTCGAGAGCTATGTTGGGGGTCGTCCGCCATTCGCCATCAGATTGTTCCAGCGAACTGACCCAGTGTTCACAACTTTTGGTAAAGGTGGATGATGTAAGAATCAATTCTCAAAGTTCATCATATCATACTTCTTTCCATTATTGGCCTGTATATTACGGCTTGTGCACACATAACAGTGTACAACCCGGACCCCAAAGAAAGGACCCTGAGGTACGCTTCAGTGCCTCAATCCTGAAAAAGGAGCGAAAGCTTCCTACTTATGAGCAGAATTAAAATCAGAATGTTTTACAACGTTTTTCAAACATTCTGCTCATAAGGACAAGTATTCCCTCGTCCAGGGGGAGTATTTGAAAAATATAATCTTTGTTCAAAAAGAAGTATCAAAGTTCTTGAAACTTCTTCCCTAAAACTCAAAAACAGCATATTTTAATCATAAACGTTTTTCCAAAAACATCATGAGTATGCTATTTTTGAGGGGGAGAAGAAACAAATGATTAAAATATGATGTCTCATTTGCTGGAATCTCGTGTGCTCATACTCAGAATTGACCCTCGAATTGACGAATAGGAAAGTCAGTAGTCGAAAGGACATGTCCCGGACGGGTAATAATTTCAAGCCAGTTTATCTAGTGATGTAAGCGTGTCTCGCAAAGGGCGTGTCTGAGTAGAATGTACCGATTTCGAGCGATAATCTTTGAATCTGATCTGGACGGGTAATAATTTCAAGCCAGTCTAACTGGTGATGTAAGCGTGTCTCGCAAAGATCAGGTTCATTGAAAATCAATCAATTCAAAAGTGCCAACTCTTTCCGGCATGTGCAAATTTCAAATTTATTACTAATGCGCACATGTTAAGGGGGAGTATTTCTGAAAATCATCAAACTCTCAAGGTGTCAACAAAATGTCTTTACAATTATCGACACTTTGAGAGATTTTTAATGGTTTTGGTCTTATGGCATCATTAGGATAGTCATGGAGTTACAAGGTGACTAAGGTTAGGAAAAACCGTCCTATGATCCGCCAGAACCGGAGGGATCTACCCAAGGACAATACCAATAGCTTAGACTAGAAAGTCCTAGGTATGATATAAAAAAGGAGAAAATGAATGTGCGGAGAAAGAAGGGGTTGAAGAATTAAAAAGAAAAGCAAAGAAAAGGGTGAAAAGAAATAGCCCTCCATTTGTTCAACCTTAGGGCAGACACCGGGTTCAATTCATAATCTACTGGTTGATGAGCATCACCGGTATTGAAGACCAAAGACGTCATGGACCCAGTGACGCACTAAAAAACCTTCTAAGCCACTCAAGTGTCTCTCAAAAGACATTTGTTTCATTCACACGGAGAACCCTTCATAATCTATCGACATCTCATTACGAGATTGTTGATATTGAAAAGGAGGCAATCTGCTCCACGCCTCCGATGACCAAACAAATGTGCACTTATTGAGTCTAGAGCCATGAGATTCATCAAAAGATCTCTTAGGTACACTTAGAATTACTCTGGTGTTCTACATCATGGGCATCAGGTGTAAACTAGGAAAAAGTGTCCTTCGCAGATCTTAGCAATCTGCCAAGAACATTCATGAGAAAAGTCACATTTGTGATTATCAATGATTGAATGGAAATCCTGCCAGAACAACATCAAACAATTCTGATAGCAGGTCACTTCGGTAACTCCTTGTGGGTTACGCTTAGTGTATGCTCCAAACGGTCTACAGTCGTGGGGTGATCTCCAGCGACTCACTGAATCGTGGGTGCACTTCGGTGTGTCCGTGTAATCCCTTTCGGGGGAATCCGGTTCAGAACGGTCTGGGTTAGGATTTGAGAAAGTCTTCACACTATGCTGTTGATGATCTCAAGTCTGAGCCTGTAAGTACCGGTTGGTTCGTGCTGTTGCTGCTGCTGCTGCTGCTGCTGAGGAGCTGGAGTTCGACCATCAAGACTCCATCATGTTCATACATTGAAGAAATGTTCTTTCTAAGACTCAGTAACATCACAAGTTCAAAAATATGATATTGAAAAGTCAAAAGTTCAAGCAAATCAACCTTTCACAAGTTTAAGATTGAAAAGTAAGAACATGTTGCAAATGACAAGACAAAGATATATGAACATGATGGAGAAGACGAGAAGACGTTGGAGATTGGCAGATTAAGACAACATCTTACCATCATTAAACAAGAACAAGGGAACAAAGATTATCAAGACATCAGAAGCCCAAGAAGCAAAGATGATGTCATGCAACATTCGTGATCAAGACTTAGGGGGAGATTGTTAGAAACACGTTTTATTAATATTTCAAGTCTAGATCAATTGCGATAGAATGTTGCATCTTGGGCTATTTAGTTTGTAATTAAGTGACCGGTCCTTTAGTAGCCCATGGACCGGCCACACCTTCTAGAAACATTCATGTTGAGGATGCCCTACGAGTTGCCTATAAATAGAAGGCAAGGGCATCACTCTTATTGTCGGTTTTTCATGTATTTGTGCGGAAGCTATGCTCGTGTAAAGTTTGATCAAGTGAAAAGCCTACCATTCTTATTCTTCTCTTCTTAGTTCTCTTCTCTAGTTTAGCTTATTAGCTTATTACTTATTTCCATACGTAGCTTATTAATCTAGATAGTAGTACGAGTTCTTATTGTCTTAACGTGTGTGTGTTTGAGATCTAAACGTGACCAACAATAAGTTTTTTAGGGCATGCTGGATTTTATCGTAGGTTCATAAAGGATTTTTCAATGATATCTAGGCCTATGACCCAATTATTGCTAAAAGATGCGAAGTTTGATTTTTCTGAAGATTGCAAAAAGGCGTTTAATATACTTAAAGAAAAACTAACTACTGCACCTATTATAATTTCGCCAGATTGGAATATGCCTTTTGAACTAATGTGTGATGCTAGTGATTATGCTGTTGGAGCTGTACTTGGCCAAAAGATAGAAAAGAAATTTAAGCCAATTTATTATGCTAGCAAAACATTAAATAATGCCCAAGAACATTACACCACCACGGAAAAAGAACTTTTAGCAGTAGTTTTTGCATTCGATAAATTTAGGTCATATCTTTTATTGTCAAAAACTATGGTTTACACTGACCATTCTGCTTTGAAGTATTTGTTCAATAAACAGGATGCCAAGCCAAGGCTTATTAGGTGGGTTTTATTGCTCCAAGGATTCGATATTGAAATTAAAGATAAAATGGGTGCCGAAAATCTAGCTGCTGTCCACTTATCTAGACTTGAGAACCCTGATATGGAGGTGCTTGATGAAAGGGAAATCACTGATGACTTTCCTGGTGAACACCTTATGATGGTAAGAATTAAGAGCAATGATAATACACCATGGTATGCCGACTATATAAACTTTATTGTTGCAAATGAAATTCCAAAAGGGCTAACATCCGACGAGAAAAGAAGGTTTCTAACTCGCGCTAGTGAGTATATTTGGGATGAACCTTGTGCCTTTAAATTATGTCCTGACAATATTATACGAAAATGCGTAGATGGAGATGATGTCCTAGCAATATTGGCACATTGCCATTCAGGGCCGACGAGGGGACATCATGGTGCAATTATTACAAAAAGGAAAATCCTTGATGCATGATTTTATTGGCCCACTATGCTGGATGATGCAAAAGATTATATAAAAGGATGTGATGCGTGTCAACGATCCGGAAATATTACATCAAGAAACGAAATGCCGCAAAACTATATCCAAGTATGTGAAGTTTTCGACATATGGGGATTGGACTTCATGGGACCATTTCCTGAATCTAAAGGTAATAAGTATATTTTGGTTGCTGTTGATTACGTATCAAAATGGGTCGAAGCGCAAGCGTTACCAACAAACGACAGCAAGGTAGTGCTTAAATTTTTGCAAAGTTTGTTCGCTAGGTTTGGAGTTCCTAAAGCATTGATTAGTGATAGGGGAACACACTTTTGTAATCACCATCTAGGAAGAGCTTTGCAACAATATGGAGTGTGTCATAGGGTTTCCACTGCATACCATCCTCAATCCAATGGGCAAACTGAAGTAACCAATAGGGCTATAAAACGGATTCTAGAGAAAACGACTGGATATAATTCGAAAGGGTGGTCTGACAAGTTAAATGATGCTTTATGGGCATTTCGTACAGCCTATAAGACACCGACGGGATGCACTCCATTTCGTCTTGTATACGGAAAAGCATGCCACCTACCGGTCGAAATAGAACAAAGTGCATATTGGGCTTTGAAGAAATGTAACATGGATATGGAAGCTGCAACGAAGAACCGTTTCATGGAACTCAATGAACTCTACGAACTAAGAGATGAGGCCTACAGAAATACTAAGATCTACAAAGAAAGAACTAAAAGATGGCATGACCCGAGGTTACATGGGGATAAAATGTTTACTATTGGAGAAAAAGTGCTGCTATTTAATTCTCGATTAAAGATGTATCCAGGTAAACTTAAATCAAGATGGACGGGTCCGTTCGTTGTCAAGAAAGTGTATCCATATGGGACTATTGAAATATGCGATAAAAATGGTTATATATTCAAGGTAAACGGGCAACGAGTTAAAAAAATACTTTGATAATAAAATTGAGGATACTAAGAACGAGGTGGTGGAGTTTGAACCCGAAGTATTGAAATAAGGAGTTGAACGTGAGTCTAACTTGAAGACTCTGGAATAAAGACAAGTGCTGACCGGGAGACAACCCGAAGGAAAAAATTTTACTTTTCTGTTCTGTGTCGAGTCTGTCAGACCTGCAGAAGATGCGGCGCATCTCCATCATAAGATGCGACGCATCACCTGCACTAGTCATATCTTATTTCATTTTCTGCATTTTTATTTTTTACTTTAAAACTTTATGTCAGGTTATTTAATGCGGCGCATCCCTGGTTAAGGATGCGACGCATCTTTTATTCTGATTCGTATTAATTCCAGGCTCGATACGGCGTATCTTCATCCATAAGATACGGCGTATCGACTGACCTGATGATTTACAGTTTAATTTTTTTTAGGTTTTATTTTTACTAACTACTAATGTATTATGCAAGTTTGAACCTTCTTAACTCAGGTGTGTTAAAGTCTAAATGGTATTATAGATTCCTGCATTTTTGTGGATACATCATTTATGAAGCTTAAACGTTCTCATCCACAAGAAAGTTGATTTTTGCTCTTATACGAATAATGGAGGATCATACCGAGCAAATCTCAGGGGAGTTTTTCTGTTCTAATTCTTTTATTTTCCAGTTTTTAACCTTTGACACAAACAACGAGGACGTTGTTTAACTTAAGTGGGGGGATGGAGAATTAGAACACTTACTTGTCCTAAACTTTTTCAAAATATGCTTAAAATATCAAAATTTAAAAAAAAAATTAGCATGTTTTTTTTTAAAGTCTAAATTACATAACCGCACACATAACTCTATTCTTTCAAAAATATTAAAACTTTAGTGTGCCGGTGACTTGTAAACTTTAGAACTTGGCTTGTATACTATTCGAGACCACCATAATGAGTATTATCTATATAATTGGAGTGACTTGTCTAAATTGGTAAATTTCTAGGATTACACCCAAATAGCCTTTATATGTTATGTGATATTAACTAACTACACTGGTTAGTTAACCCCCGTATAAACCCTTTGTTTACTCTCACTTTTAGAGTAAGATACCCCTAGAAAAACCCTCAGAGCCATTCCTTTCGTTTCTTACACCTTTGTTATAATGTTTCGATACACCCTTACACCTTAGCCTACCCTGTAGATTAAAATCCGTGGTTAATTGCTTTAGGCAAAGTGTGTTTCCTTACATTACTTGTGTTCGCGTGCGTAATTCATTATCTTTGGTTAGGTCGGGAAATTGCACAATGCAATTGGTATGAAAGTAAATATTGTATAACTTTTAGTTTATTTTTCGTGTATTTGCTACTTTCACTATTACAGTTATTTCTGAAAGTATGAAGAGTATGGAAAAATTATCCGGAAAAATAGTGATAGAAAAGTTGTGAAATTTTACACATATATGTTGATGTCAAAAAAAAAATAAATAGAAAAGAAAAAGAAAGAGGAAAAGTTGGAAGTTTGTTTTAACCAACTTATGTAAAGTTTTGTATTAAGTGGGAGATATCACCACTATTTGTTGTTGTATATTATATTTATGGATTGAATGGGAGTTGGCCGTTATGGGAACGCCAACTAAAGTTATTCTTTGATTGAGATTTTGTTGAGTATAATTAGTGTCTACCTAAAGCGTGTGTTTCAAGTGTTAAAGCGTGAGTTATTCAATGATATGAGTCTTATTCATGGGATGGTTGGGAAAGTGATTAACCACACTTAGGATTTTAATTTATCTGTTTTGTTTATTTTTCATTTTACACCAATTTGTATCCCAAATATTATCCATACCCTATATCATTCTTCATCCAAACCTTTGATTTATTGAGATTAGGGATTTGAGCAATCTTAAGTATCATAGTCGTGGATTCGGCTATGTATTTATGATTTTGTCGCCCTTTTTGATATAATATTATTGGTGAATATTACTTGGTCCTATCCTTAGCCCATTTGAGTTAAGGAATTGAGCAATTGCAAGTATCGTGGTCGTGAATTCGATCATGTATTTGTAATTTTGTCGCCTTTTCTGGAATATGAGATCGATAGAGATTAAAAAGGATGATCAACCCTTAACCAACAAACCCTTTTTACCGCTTTAGACTTGTTACTCCTTGGCTTTAGTGGGGGAGATGCGTATACTTGCCAAGCCTATGATAGAATATTCGTCACGACTAAGCAACTAAACGATTTAGAATTGTTTTACATTAAAAATTATTTTGGTTTCTACTTCGTTAAGTGTTTGGTTGTGTGATTATGAAAAAACGAATACGTGCTTAAATATAAAAATAAATCCTAATATCTTTTAGGATACATTTTCATATGATTAATTCTAAGGTTTACTTGGGGACAAGTAAAGTTCAAGTGGGGGAATATTTGATGAACTCAAATAAGTACATTTTATTATCATCATTTATCCTATTTATTTGACTTGTTTTATTATATTATATATGAGAATCGATACATTAATGTTTACTTTAGTAATTCTCAGGTAAAAACAAGCATTATGTGAAACTTGGCGATTTTGGACTAATTATGGAGCAAAACAAGCGAGATGTCAAAAGTCTACTGAAATCCAGAAGATGCGCCGTATCTCACTCAACAGATACGACGCAATATCATACTTAGATGAATTCGAAGACCATTTCCTGACTTTGAAGAATGCGCCGCATGCAATTCTGTCATGCGCCGCATATGAAACTTTGGTCAAAGAAGAAGATCAAGCTCGTTCTACTCCAGATACGCCGCAATATACTTCTAACATACGGCGTATCACTATCAAGATTTCACCAGTTACAATCCAAGACAGCTAAAGTACATGCGCCGCATACAAAGATCAAGTTACGCCGCATCTGAAGACGGTGTACGAATATTCCAGAATATATTAATCTTGGACCCCACGCGAAGTTAAGTCAATGCGCCGCATCTATCAACTCAATGCGCCGCATCGATCCCTCAGACAGAAACTATAAATACCCCAAGGTCAGACGAATTTAAGAGACCTTTTATATAAACCTAGAGCCGAATCCAGACGACCAAGCAGCACAAGACACACCTCAAACAAAGATACAAGAGCTGTAAGAAGGTCCTGCATGTATTCAATTCATTAAGTAGTTTTGTTTTATTGTTTTAGTACGCTTTAATTCATCAAGATTGATGGGCTTGTGTCATGTGACTACGGAAGATCATGCACTCCCCTTAATATTGCTTTCCCATTAATTAAAGTTTATATGTTGATGTCTTTGGTGACTTTTATTAGTGCATTGATAACCTCTGTGTCTAGCTGAGTCTTGCTTGGGTCGCCATGCCCCTTCCTCGCCTATTTATTCTAGCGTCTCTAGAAAAGTAGGATAGACATAAGTAATCATTAAGGGTTTACTCGCCGATAAGATTAGAGCCAACGAGAAAGGTTTAATTATATACACTTCATATAAAACTAGCAATAAAACAAGTGACAAGCTATTTAATTATCAGGACAGGTCTTCTTATTGTCTCGAGTATCTATCTGTGTACGTGTGTGCTAATCGCTGATTCGTGCTCATTAGTTTAGTTTTCTATTTAATTATAACCAAACTGTGCCAGTCTCTCAGGCTGAACCCCCTTGCGTTAGATTAGGTTGTATACACTAACTTAGGATATTAAAATACTGATTAGAATAACTAGATAATACGTTCCACTCTTAGTGATCGACACTCTGCTTACCATTATATTCATACTGACCGGGTACACTGCTCGTTAAGTGTGTGTGTTATTGATAAGTCGGCTAAATATAAATTTAAAACTTGAGTATGCATTAATACTACTAAACCACAACGACACATTACGCGCATCAGCAGCCTCAGCAAATGAGTACCTCTTTGCTGACTTCCTCTCAGAAGTGGAACCCAAGAGTGTCAAAGAAGCCATGAAACATCCAAGCTGGGTTCAGGCCATGCAAGATGAGCTTGAACAATTTGACATAAACAAAGTCATGACCTTGGTCAAATGTACTTAAGGTGATTATGTCATTGGCATGAAATGGGTCTTCAAGAACAAGACTGGTGAAAATGGCACAGTCATTAAGAACAAAGCAAGACTTGTTGCCAAAGGGTACAATCAACAAGAAGGCATAGATTATGAGGAAACCTTTGGCCCTGTTGCTATAATGGAAGCCATCAGGATCTTCCTTGCCTATGCAACCTACATGAACTTCAAAGTCTACCAAATGGATGTGAAAAGTGCATTCCTGAATGGTAAGCTCAAGGAAGATGTTTATGTACAACAGCCTCCTAGATTTGAAAGTAGTGAGTTTTCTGACTATGTCTGCAAGCTTGACATAGTCCTTTATGGACTGAAACAAGCTCCTAGGGCATGGTATGAGACTCTCTCAGCCTTCCTGATCCAAAATAAGTTTGTCAGAGGAAAGATAGACAATACCTTGTTTATCTATAGAACAAAAGGAGATGTGATTTTAGTCCAAGTGTATGTAGATGACATCATATTTGGCTCAACAAATTACAAACTTTGCAAACAGTTTGAAAACTAATGACAAAGAAGTTTGAAATGAGTATGATGGGAGAACTCACATACTTCCTTGGACTTCAAATCAAACAGACTGACAAAGGAATCTCCATCAGTCAAGAGAAATACCCAAGGAACCTATTGAAAAAATATGAGCTCACTGATTGCTCTTCAGTAAAGACTCCAATGGTTCCTTCAAACAATCTTGGTCCTGATCTCACTGGTAAACCAGTAAACCAAACCTTGTTCAGGGGAATAATAGGGTCACTGATGTATCTATTTGCCTCAAGGCCTGATATACAATTTGTAGTATGCCTATGTACAAGATATCAGTCTGTTCAAGGAGAGTCACATCTCACTGCTGCAAAGAGAATCATCAAATACCTGAAAGGTACTCCAAACCTTGATTTGTACTACCCAAGATGTTCAGGCTTTGATCTCAAAGGCTACACTGACTCAGACTATGTTGGCTGCAACATGGATAGAAAAAGTACTTCAGGATCCTGTCAATTCCTTGGAGGAAAACTTATTTGTTGGAGTACTAAGAAACAACAATCAGTGGCCATGCCTTCAGCAGAAGCTGAGTATGTGGCTGCTGCTGGTTGTTGTGCAAATGTACTTTGGATGAAAAGCCAACTCAGTGATTATGACATCCATTATAAGATGGTTCCCATCTTCTGTGACAACACA
Source organism: Artemisia tridentata subsp. tridentata (assembly GCA_021014915.2). Lineage (NCBI taxonomy): Eukaryota > Viridiplantae > Streptophyta > Magnoliopsida > Asterales > Asteraceae > Artemisia > Artemisia tridentata. Next base: position 174,249,274 of record CP139504.1, read on the forward strand.
AGTGAAATTGCTATCTCCAACAACCCTGTTCTTCACCAAAGAACCAAACACATTGATATCAGATATCACTTCATCAGGGACCACATCATGAATGGAGATATTGAACTACACTTCATCCCCACTGAATATCAGTTGGCTGATTTTTTCACAAAACCCATGGAGGAACCTACTTTCACAAGACTAAAAGTAGAATTAGGCATGTTAGATATTGACAATCAGGTCACTGATTAAATTTATTCAACCTAGTGTAAATACTCTCCAAGGTCCCTGAACAACATCATCCCTCTGTGAGTTCCTAAACATCTCACTCACTGAATAACCTTCACTTAACATCAACACACTTAATGAAAATTCATTCAGGGGACTCAAGACATCAATAGATGACATTCAATGCATAACTAAATGCTCTAAGTATCTAGTTACTAAATGTCCTAGGTTGGTAACTGAATGCATTTAATAATGGGATATATGTTCTTTTACCCTTCTGGCATCCATGACTTGGGCCCCCACTTCATCACTAAAAGCCACTTGGCATTTAATTAATATCACTCACAAATAATATCCTTTGATATTATATGTGGTGACGTCACTCTGCAAAAATACTTTTTTGCATAAAGGCGCAACTGTTCACCTTACTAGTTGCGAAATTGTCGGATGATGGGATAGGTGGCATTTAATGCGGATATCAAACCGTTTTCAAAAACTACCTTCAAAATAAACATAAAAACCTTTTGATATCCAAAATTTTCAAACCCTATCTCTCTCCTATAAATACCCCCCACAAAGAAAAACACACACACACGCTTTTAAAAACTATTCAAACTCTTGCAATTTTTCTCTCTCAAAAATCTGTGTGTGTTTTATCTTCTATAACCAAACTTTCCTTCAAAAACAAGACCTTTTGTTCTTAAAATGGCTACCTCTAAAGCTATTGCCTACGCTCCAAATGTGGAATTCCAATTGGAAAGCGTAGACATGACCAAAAACAATGTCGTGGGGAACTTTGCCTATCCGGAAAATTTTCCTGCTTATAAGGATATGGTAAAATACCTTCAAAACTGTTTTCTCTCCACGGCATTCACCAAGACACCCCCAGTCATTTACAATGACTACTTGAGAGAGTTCTGGTGTACAGCAGTGGTCACCAACCCTGATGTCACCAAGGACTCCACCATCAAGTTTACAGTGAAGAATGGGAGGAAAACCCTAACCCTTGACTACAAAACCTTTATCAAAGCCACAGGACTTGACTTCACTGAAACTTTTGTCCCACAACCCTATGACTCTGAAGTAAAATCTGAATTGCTTTTACTTGTGCCACATGACAAACAACACCCTGAAGTGGCCCCAGGGACTCTTTTGACCAAGGCCCCAATAATCAAAACTTGGTTCCCTACCGTTTGGAGGATACTGATGACCTTTGTCATTCAGGTCCTGGGTGGGAACAAATCCTCAACGGAGCAATTGAACACTGCTAAAAAAATGATAGTGTTCAGTCTCCTAGAAGGTAAAAAGATAGATGTTGGAGAAATAACCTTCAAAGACCTCATAGTTAAGCTCACAGGCAAGACCGGGCAAAGACACATGTCCTACCCCAGGTTCATCTCCAGTGTGCTTCAAGACTTATTGGGCTCTGAGTATGTTAGGCCAAATATATAGGGGTCCATTCCCGATGTCTTACACAAGGCCAACTACTCAAGAGACCCCACTGAGGTCACACAGATCACCCTGACAACGTATATGTTGACTATTATTCAGGGTGTTGACGCTATTTCACCTATGCCTTCTCCCTCCAATAAGGATAAGAAGAAGAAGAGACAGGGGTGCAGGAAGGTGGTTCAACCCAAACCACTCGCCACTGAGACCTTTGGCTCAAGTTTGAGAAAAGGAGGCATAAGAAAGACCAGGCCAAAGAGACACCCACTGAAGGGCCCAGCATCACCCTGACCCAAAAACAAACGCCAACGGAGGGCACTGAGAAATCACACTCAGTGTCCTCGGGCAAACCATCTCCCAGAGACTCTGCTGACATAAACAAGTCAGTGGAGTCAGGAACAATTCAACAATCACATCCCAATAAAGGCATTAGTATATCACAACCTTTGCCTGAGGGAGAACAGGGTCCTATAACCTCGCTAGGGCAGCACCACCCTACTGAGATGGGGACCCATACCCCCTCACATCCCGCTTATGGCTTTGATACATCACAATCAGAGTCTCAGGGAGACATAGTGCCTATATCTTCGACAGGGCAGCGCAACCCTGTTGGAAAGGGGGACCTCAACATTCTACTTCCTAGTGATGGTACTGGCTCAAACCCACCAGTCCCTAAAGGAACATCAGGGGACAAAGACTCAGGGGGCATGCAACCACCCACTGATATGGAACCTACACCCCCCCCCCACGGTGATGTGCATACCTCAGAAACTAACTTCGTGGACCAGGCAGAGAAAACCCACTTTGTTCTCACGGAGGGGTCAGAACCTAACCACACCGAAGGCAAGCCCTCTTCTGAGGGGGAGACGGATTTTGTAATAACCCAAAAATTTCGAATTATTAATTTTCTGTAAACCCGAAACTATTGCTTATGAATTTTAATCAAGTCATTTTATTCACCTTTGCATTCGGATTATTGCTATATATATTTTTATTCTTTACTGAGAAATAACTAGTGATTACAAAACAAACCCTGTGACAAACTCACGTTCCATTTTCACTGGAACCACACGTGCACCAACACAGTAATAGTATGGCATGAATAAATAAACCAAACGAGGAACGTACAGAACAAACCATAAAAATAATTACGAACTCAGAAGTAAACTCAAACAATAAATGACGACTTTAAAGATATGAGCTCTCGAGCTGGAGATATTTAAACAAAGCCAAAACCGACCCGGTCTAGCGAGACCCGAGTAGTTAAATTATTCACTCTACTTTAAAATTCCTTATACACACTTACAAAACTACTACATTTTAAGATAACTACAATCTACTTTAATACTACAACTTATATATATATATATATATATATATATATTATATATATATATATATATAATATATATATATATATATATATATATATATATATTATATATATATATATTTCCCTTCTCCATTTATTTATTTTTGGTCACTCTTCACCCAATATAGTTATTATATATCTGCTGCTCCCTTTTGACTTTACCTTTTCCCCAAAACAACTACACTGCCATTTCATTTTCTCCTCCTTCCTTGTTTTCTTTGACGACAACCAAATTCAAACCCTAGATGCCATCACCTTTCCACCTCCACTTTCCCATCCTATCACTCTTTCGGCAAGCACCACCATCAATAAGAAACACCATTCCCATTCATCTTGTCGCTTGCTACTTCCCTCGAAAACCCAAAACCGAACCATCCCCATCACAATTTAATTAGGGTTGACCAAAACCCTTTGTCCCATTCTTGTTCACGGGATTACCTAAGAAATAGGGGCATAAGTATAGTGATATCACACCAATTAGGGTAGTTTAGTTCTCCAACAATCCGAAAGAGTTATGGAGCTTAACTCCATGATCTTCTATAAATTCGTACCTCCATGGGCTATTCGAATCACACAAACAAACAACACACCAAAGAAATTGAGAGGTTCTCAAAGGTTTGGGTCAAGTTGTGATTCGGATAAGGAAGCCGTAGTGGGTCAATATTGGAAGCTAGGATTTCGGGTTTTGGAGCTTTTGATCCGGGTTTGATAGTGTTCGACACCTCCTACAAATCTTCAGGTTCATCTTTTATTTGAGGTTGATTTATATTTTTTGAATTACATTAGATTAGGATAATTATGGTCATAAAATGTAAATATGTTTGAAGAATGAGGATAGGTTGCGTTAATCGAATGTGGTTATGTTGAGTTTTGATATAAATAAATTGTTAATAGGCTAAGAATGATTTAAGATAGGTGAATGTAGTTTAGATGTCAAAATGGGTTGAAAAGGGAAAGATTGACTCTAAAAAGTCATGGGTTATTTAGTTTGCGGATTGTCAAAGGGATTTGGGATGATAGCAGTTAAGAGTAGTCGAAACGTACGAGTTATCGAATGGCATTTTGAGGATAGAACAACACTAGCGAGACCTATAAGAGTTGTATAGTCGAATTGCTCATCGTGATATAGTCATCGAGTAGTTCACAACGAGACCCCAGGCTCGACCTTAGTAGCATTTCACCCTCTTCGCCAAAGTCTCAAGCCGAGACAGTCAAGGCTATTTAAAAACTTGGCACAAAACTTCTTTGAAACTCAAATAGGAAATCACCAGACAACCCACGAAACTCAAAAACAATTGCATCCGCATAATTGAAAATAGAAAATTTGGGTTTAATGTTAACGCTGGGCCGAAGCCCAGTAACCACTAAAAAGACATAAAAGTTGGGTGTCACTTGTATCGGGCCAAAGCCCACTAGAGAATTGGATTGTGAAAAGGGGCCACAGCCCACTTGCTTTGGGAAATAAAACAGTAGGGTGCGTATGGTTATATAATTTTAAGAAGGAAAATGTTTCATTCTTTTTAAATATGTTAACACTTATTAAAACCCGAGCTAGCGATATGCCGGATATTAACTATTAAAAATTGTGACAAAAACGATTAACCGAAATACTAAAAATTGTTATACGACAATGATAATTACGCCATAACATAAATAATTAACACGTGCAGCAATGACATGATCGTTTTGAAAATATATAAACTATTTTACGTTCATCGAATCTCAAATCATAAATGCAAACTAAATTATGCCATACTATCTAGGTCACGCGTTGGAGTCACTACACCCCTTTTGATTCTATTTCATCACAGATTCTACTACTACCAAGGTGAGTTCATAGTCCCACTTTTACTATGTTTTCAAATCCCGTGGGGAGATACATGCTATAAATCTGAACACAAATATTTTTGTATGCTATCCTGATTGATATTGCTAAGTTAATGTTGCCTAAGTTACCACCCTGCCAAAAAGTCCCTTATACATGAACCATTAATCACTTGCGAGTGAACGCGAATTTAGTGAATAGATCTATTGGAAGTTGACGACCCACTTGAAGTTAACCTGGAATGGTAACCAAGTGCACTTTATTTGAATTATCAAGAGTTTGGCAAACTCCTACGACGAGGGCATTATCACCTACATCATTGCTATGATGTGGGCCATTTATATTAATTATTATTACACCCGATGTTAAGGTTTGCGTGTCATGAGGCTTAGGGCAATATTTATATCACACTTCAATATCATTGTTTTTACTATTATCAGACTTGTGTTCAAACTATTACAAATTAAACACTATGGATTCACTCAACCTTTGTGTTGACGTTTTAAGCATGTTTTATCTCAGGTATTTAAAGAAGCTAAAGGCACGGAGTGGAACAGGGCCCCCTTTGGACGATGTCCAAAAACAAATGTTTTCATTCATCTTAAACATTTTTCATTTTGTATTTCTAAATATTATGATTCTGTTGTTGACAACTCTGATTTTAATTTGATGAATGATAACAAATTTTCACAAAACGTCTCTTTCGAGTCGTTTTCTATAATTATGACTACGATCTAAGATGTAATACCCCAAATTAGACTTCCGCTGCTTCATTACGATTTTTGGGGTGTTACAGATTGGCATCAGAGCCATGGTTATAGAGAACCAAATGCTTTTCAAAAACATTGGACTATAACCGCGATTTCTAAAAGGACCATTTTAAACCTTACCACCCTATGCCCTCCGTGCCAACACTTTGCTACACTTTTGCATTGAGATTTGCTTGGCAGATTATGCATGACAAACGAATTTATTCACTATAGAAAATAGCATTGAGATTTGCTTGGCGGATTATGCATAACGAATAAAAATTTATCATTTACAAATGTTATTATATTTGCATTGAGATTTGCTTGGCAGATTATGCATACCTAACGAATTAGTTTTATCACTTTCATATGTTATTATGACTAATGCATGTTATTATTATTAGCTAACTTACACTTATTATTATTGGGATATTACAGTACCATGTCACCTCCCATCGTCATACTTTCTGACAGTGATGACGCACTACCGGCATCACCCTCTGTCCCCACTATCATTTTATCCGACTATGACACTGATAGCACTTTACCTGTTGTACCCACTGTTCCATCTGTTGTCCCATCTGGGGATGTGTCTGGAGAGACGGAGCCCTTCGAGGAGGGTGAAGTCGCTTCCACACCAGTCATCACACCTACTATCCCACTGTCATCCTCACGTGCTTATGGTCCTTTGACCTTAGACCAGTACTATGAGTCCCAGCAGTTCTTAGCTGCTGATGATCACCCTGAGCCATCGCTACGCCGAGTCCTCACCCATGATCACTACTCCTCAGGATTAGAGGCGGATGATGAGTCCTCCGACTCAGATTCTTCTGATTCAGCTACATCCATCCCACCACCACCCTCGCCTACACCAGTTCGCCGGCGCAAGCGAGTTAGAGTCCTCCAGCCTTATGAGCCAGCCCCTTTTGGAAAGAGATACAAGTACGGCCCTAACAGTTTCACCTATATTCACACTGCTCGGAAACGAGTACGTACCCCACCAGCCTTAGTACCACCACCACCAGCTCTTGTAGCTACACCACCACCCAGTTCTCCTGAGCCATCCCCATCAGTGCCACAGCCCCACTCTTATATGCTCCCGACTCCACCACCCTCGCCAGAGGATGCACCATCACCTATGCCACCCCCTACTGTGTTTTATACTCAGACTACCACTGTCCCTTTGTCATCTCCTACCTCATCTCCCACTGTCTCACCCATCAGGGCCCAGAGTGTTCCCCTACCCTCTCCTGAGGGAGAGCATCCCGTGAGTCCTTCCCCATCCGAGCCCCGTGTTCATAGGAGGGTCGATGCTCGTAGATGGTCATTTTTGTTAGATTGCATTCGTCATTGGAGACTTCAGGAGGGAGCCCCTAGAGCTTCGGAGCTGGGGGAGTGTTCATCAGCTGTCCTTCCAGTCACGGGAGAGCCTATCCATCACACCATCCCACTGCTGGCCGCCAGACTGGCCCGACATGAGGATCGTCTTGATGAGTTGCTGAGTTTGATCGATGATATATCTCTCGAGCGAGTCGAGAACATACAGGAGGAGGTCGAGAACCTCGTGGTCGGGAGGATTGCTATGGAGGAGGTGTTCGATCTGTTTGGTACTGAGCTAGAGGAGGTTAGAGAGATTGTTACTGAGTTTGGTCAGAGACTAGATGCACAGAGTCATGAGACACAGCAGCTGAGAGAGATTGTAGCGATACAGCAGCAGATGATCGAGCATCAGACCGAGAGGCTGGCAGTAGCTGACAGTACCATCCATGCTCTTGGAGGAGCGGTTGGAGAGTTACAGGCTAGAGAGAGAGTCAGAGACCAGAGGATGGAGGAGTTGGCTGAGACTGTTAGAGGATTGCAGCATAGACCTGGAGATGCACCCGGCACTTCGTAGATTAGCCACGTATTGTTGTAGTAGTGACACCGTAACTTGCCCTGCGTGGAATTAATAATCTGTATTGTATTGTTCTTTTGGAAACAATGTATCAAATTATTAAAACTCATGGTTAGTTATGATGACTATGTACCAATATTAATCTATGTTATGGTTGCTTTCTTCGTTTATGTGTTGTGATTTTCTTTTATACGTTACCATATTATTCCATGTATGTTGTGATTGTATTCAGACATGTCGTGATGATTAATTATGATAACCTTGTTTATGAGAATGTTGTATGCTACTATCATGACGCCTCACTTGATTATATTAACCGTAAAACCTAAATATATGTTCTTGTGTTATTGTTAGAACATGGCTACCCGCAACAGAACTACAGCAGCAGTCGCCGGATCGATCATGACTCCGGAAGAGATCCGCCAATTGATCACGGAAAGCGTGACCGCTGCATTGATAGCTCAAGCTGCAGCCACAACTCCTACCGGTAGTACAACGAGGCCAACTGCCGAGAGTGAGCCAGCTGCAACCCGCAAGTGCACGTACAAGGAATTCAGGAGTTGCAAACCGCCAACCTTTAAAGGTACTGAAGGAGTGACAGAGTTAGCTCGCTGGTTTGAGCGTTCAGAGACTGTCTTTACAAGGAGTGGTTGTGCCGAAAGCGATAAAGTCGCCTTTGCTACTGGCACCCTAACAGATGATGCATTGTCGTGGTGGAACACCACTGCTCATAAAATGGGTAATGATAGAGCTTACCAACTTCCATGGGCTGAATTTAAACAGAAGATGTTGAAGAAGTATTGTCCTCGCACTGAAATTCGAAAGATGGAAGATGAGTTTGACCGTTTGGTGGTAAAAGGATATGATCTTAGGGCTTATGATAGGAGATTCCAAGAACTCTCCATACTATGCCCAACCAAGGTACCGGATTTCGAAAAGACACTGGAAAGGTATGTTGAAGGATTACCCAGAAGCATAGAAGGAGATGTCACAGTGTCCAAACCACAAACACTGGAGGAAGCCATGGAGACTGCTCAGAAGTTACTGGAAAGGGAAATCAGGCGTAATCAAGCTCAGGGAAGCAACGATCACAAAAGGAAATTTGATGATCGTAGAAACAACCACAGCAACAACAACTCTCACCATAACCAAAACCATAACCGCAACAACACACAAAGCTATCAGCAAAACCGGAATCACCACCATAACCAACAGAATCGCCGGCAGGAAGCTGCCAGGGCTTACGCTGCCACACCTACTGGAACTGGGGGCTATGCTGGACCCGCTCCCATGTGCAACCGATGTAAGATGCACCATCAAGGACCCTGTTTCACCAAATGTGGAAAGTGTCAGAGGACCGGCCACAAGACCCAAGATTGCAAGGCCACAGGAGCCAACCTACAACCAGTGGCCATAGTGTGCCATGGATGTGGTAAGAAGGGACACTACAAGAACCAGTGTCCGAATCAGGTTGCCAACCCCGTCAACAATGCTCGCGGGAGAGCATATGTGCTAGGAGACGGAAATGTTGAACAAGATCCCGATGTTGTGACGGGTACGTTTCCTCTTAATAACCACCCTGCTAAAGTTTTATTTGATTCTGGAGCCGACAAAAGTTTTGTATCTTCTTCATTTGCATCTCTACTTGATATTACACCGACTAAATTGAGCACCACCTACGAAATAGAACTAGCTGACGGCAAACTAGTAAAAACTAACACCGTAATCCGAAACTGCACCCTACTTCTACTAAACCAACCATTTGACATAGACCTCATGCCCATCCAGCTTGGTAGTTTCGACGTAGTTATCGGCATGGATTGGCTATCCCAGAACCACGCTAGAATTATATGCGATGAGAAAGTTGTTCACATCCCATGTGAAGGAGAAACTTTAGTTATCCGCGGCAGACGGAGTAAGACTCGACTAAGTATCATATCGTGCTGCAAAACAATGAAGTATATCGAACGAGGATGTCTTGTATTTCTGGCACAAGTAACCGAGACGAAGTCGGAGGAGAAGCGACTAGAAGATGTGCCAATAGTTAGAGAATTTCCCGAAGTATTCCCCGAAGACTTGCCTGGCCTTCCGCCAACTCGACAAGTAGAATTTCAGATCGAGCTAGTGCCAGGAGCAGCACCAGTGGCACGAGCACCTTATAGGTTGGCACCATCCGAAATGAAAGAGTTGTCTGAGCAATTGCAGGAATTGTCAGATAAAGGATTCATACGCCCGAGTTCTTCCCCATGGGGAGCCCCGGTGCTGTTTGTCAAGAAGAAGGATGGATCCTTCCGAATGTGCATCGATTACCGTGAATTGAACAAGCTTACTGTAAAGAACCGATATCCACTGCCTAGAATCAACGACCTGTTCGACCAACTGCAAGGATCGAGTGTATACTCGAAGATTGATTTAAGGTCAGGGTACCATCAAGTGAGAGTTAAGGAAGGAGATATACCGAAGACCGCGTTTCGTACACGATACAGGCACTACGAGTTCCAAGTGATGCCATTTGGACTGACGAACGCACCAGCCGTGTTCATGGACCTAATGAACCGAGTGTGCAAGCCATATTTGGACAAGTTCGTAATTGTGTTCATAGATGACATCCTCATCTACTCCCGTAACAAGGAAGAACATGCGGAGCATTTGAGAACTATCCTAGGACTGCTCGAAGGAGAGAAACTGTATGCCAAATTTTCCAAGTGTGATTTTTGGATTGAGAAAGTGCAATTTCTGGGGCATGTCATCGACAGCAAAGGTATTCACGTGGACCCCGTAAAAATCGAAGCTGTTAAGGATTGGGCATCTCCAACAAACCCCACCGAGATACGTCAATTTTTAGGTCTTGCTGGGTACTACCGGAGATTCATTGAGGGTTTCTCCAAGATCGCCAAACCTTTGACGGAATTGACACAAAAGAAGAAGAAGTTTGAATGGGGAGAGGAGCAAGAAACGTCATTCCAACTGTTGAAACAAAAGCTTTGTGAAGCTCCGATCTTAGCACTACCCGAAGGAAGTGAAGACTTCGAGGTGTATTGCGATGCATCGTGCCAAGGTTTGGGAGCTGTATTGATGCAAAGGAGTAAGGTTATCGCATATGCATCCCGACAACTCAAAACCCACGAAAAGAACTACACGACCCACGATCTTGAGTTAGGGGCAGTAGTGTTCGCTCTTAAAATGTGGAGACACTATTTGTATGGCACCAAGTGCAAGGTGTTTACAGATCACAAGAGTCTTCAGCACATACTAGATCAGAAAGAGCTGAACATGCGACAACGCCGATGGTTGGAGTTACTCAGTGATTATGATTGTGAGATTCGTTATCATCCCGGAAAGGCAAACGTAGTGGCTGATGCCTTGAGTCGAAAGGAACGAATCAAACCCCTTAGAGTTCGATCTTTGGGAATTACAGTTAGGTCACCACTCCCAACCAAAATTTTAGAAGCTCAGGCCGGAGCCCTGAAGGAAGAAAACCGACCGAATGAGAAGATTCATAGAATGCCGAAAATTGAGAACGGTTTTGTGAGAAAACAAGATGGGACGTTGTGTTTTGGTGACAGAGCATGGATTCCACTATACGGAGGATTGCGCGATCTCATCATGCACGAATCCCATAAGTCGAAATATTCCATTCATCCGGGGGCTGATAAGATGTATCAGGATCTTAAGAAGTTGTATTGGTGGCCAAACATGAAGGCCGACATCGCTATGTATGTCGGAAAATGTTTGACGTGTGCTAGAGTAAAAGCAGAACACCAACGACCGTCCGGAATGTTAACACAGACAGAGATCCCAACATGGAAATGGGAAAGGATTACAATGGACTTCATCACGAAGCTACCTAAAACCTCGGGTGGACTTGACACTATTTGGGTCATTGTTGATCGTCTCACTAAATCTGCGCACTTCCTTGCAATCGAAGAAACCGACAGTATGGATACCCTTGCGCGATTATATTTGAAGGAAATAGTCTCCCGACATGGAGTGCCGGTTTCCATCATCTCCGACCGAGATAGTCGTTTTACGTCAAACTTTTGGCGGTCATTGCAGAAGGCTTTGAATACACAGCTAGATATGAGTACCGCCTATCACCCGCAGACTGATGGTCAGAGTGAGAGAACTATCCAAACCTTGGAAGACATGCTACGAGCATGTGTGATCGACTTTGGAAAAGGATGGGATAAACACTTACCGTTAGTAGAGTTTTCATACAACAATAGTTATCACGCTAGCATTAAAGCTGCTCCATTCGAAGCACTTTATGGTAGGAAATGTCGTTCACCCATCTGTTGGACCGAAGTTGGAGATGCACAGATCACCGGGCCCGAACTCATTCACGAAACCACCGAGAAGATTGTCCAAATCAAACAACGCTTACAAGCCGCCCGGGACAGACAGAAAAGTTATGCCGATGTGAGAAGAAAACCTATGGAGTTTCAAGTGGGAGACAGAGTCATGTTGAAGGTATCTCCTTGGAAAGGAATGATTAGGTTTGGGAAGCGTGGTAAGTTGAACCCCAGATATGTCGGACCATTCAAGATCCTAGAAAGGGTTGGTCCAGTGGCATATAAACTCGAACTCCCTGAGGAACTCAGTAGAGTGCACAATACCTTTCATGTATCAAACCTGAAAAAGTGTTTATCAGATGAAACCCTTATCATTCCATTTAAAGAACTTCGGCTTGACGAGAAGCTTAATTTTATAGAGGAACCAGTAGAGATTATGGACCGAGATGTGAAACAACTAAAACAAAGCCGCATTCCCATCGTCAAAGTCCGATGGAACTCAAATAGAGGACCAGAGTTCACGTGGGAACGTGAAGACCGAATTCGTGCTAAATATCCACACCTCTTTCCCGAGTCAGCATCAACCACTACCACGGACTAAGAATTCCGGGACGGAATTCAGAATTAGGAGTAGGTACTGTAATAACCCGAAAATTTCGAATTATTAATTTTCTGTAAACCCGAAACTATTGCTCATGAATTTTAATCAAGTCATTTTATTCACCTTTGCATTCGGATTATTTCTATATATATTTTTATTCTTTACTGAGAAATAACTAGTGATTACAAAACAAACCCTGTGACAAACTCACGTTCCATTTTCACTGGAACCACACGTGCACCAACACAGTAATAGTATGGCATGAATAAATAAACCAAACGAGGAACGTACAGAACGAACCATAAAAATAATTACGAACTCAGAAGTAAACTCAAACAATAAATGACGACTTTAAAGATATGAGCTCTCGAGCTGGAGATATTTAAACAAAGCCAAAACCGACCCGGTCTAGCGAGACCCGAGTAGTTAAATTATTCACTCTACTTTAAAATTCCTTATACACACTTACAAAACTACTACATTTTAAGATAACTACAATCTACTTTAATACTACAACTTATATATATATATATATATATATATATATATATATATATATATATATATATATATATATATATATATATTATATATATATATTTCCCTTCTCCATTTATTTATTTTTGGTCACTCTTCACCCAATATAGTTATTATATATCTGCTGCTCCCTTTTGACTTTACCTTTTCCCCAAAACAACTACACTGCCATTTCATTTTCTCCTCCTTCCTTGTTTTCTTTGTCGACACCCAAATTCCAACCCTAGATGCCATCACCTTTCCACCTCCACTTTCCCATCCTATCACTCTTTCGGCAAGCACCACCATCAATAAGAAACACCATTCCCATTCATCTTGTCGCTTGCTACTTCCCTCGAAAACCCAAAACCGAACCATCCCCATCACAATTTAATTAGGGTTGACCAAAACCCTTTGTCCCATTCTTGTTCACGGGATTACCTAAGAAATAGGGGCATAAGTATAGTGATATCACACCAATTAGGGTAGTTTAGTTCTCCAACAATCCGAAAGAGTTATGGAGCTTAACTCCATGATCTTCTATAAATTCGTACCTCCATGGGCTATTCGAATCACACAAACAAACAACACACCAAAGAAATTGAGAGGTTCTCAAAGGTTTGGGTCAAGTTGTGATTCGGATAAGGAAGCCGTAGTGGGTCGATATTGGAAGCTAGGATTTCGGGTTTTGGAGCTTTTGATCCGGGTTTGATAGTGTTCGACACCTCCTACAAATCTTCAGGTTCATCTTTTATTTGAGGTTGATTTATATTTTTCGAATTACATTAGATTAGGATAATTATGGTCATAAAATGTAAATATGTTTGAAGAATGAGGATAGGTTGCGTTAATCGAATGTGGTTATGTTGAGTTTTGATATAAATAAATTGTTAATAGGCTGAGAATGATTTAAGATAGGTGAATTTAGTTTAGATGTCAAAATGGGTTGAAAAGGGAAAGATTGACTCTAAAAAGTCATGGGTTATTTAGTTTGCGGATTGTCAAAGGGATTTGGGATGATAGCAGTTAAGAGTAGTCGAAACGTACGGGTTATCGAATGGCATTTTGAGGATAGAACAACACTAGCGAGACCTATAAGAGTTGTATAGTCGAATTGCTCATCGTGATATAGTCATCGAGTAGTTCACAACGAGACCCCAGGCTCGACCTTAGTAGCATTTCACCCTCTTCGCCAAAGTCTCAAGCCGAGACAGTCAAGGCTATTTAAAAACTTGGCACAAAACTTCTTTGAAACTCAAATAGGAAATCACCAGACAACCCACGAAACTCAAAAACAATTGCATCCGCATAATTGAAAATAGAAAATTTGGGTTTAATGTTAACGCTGGGCCGAAGCCCAGTAACCACTAAAAAGACATAAAAGTTGGGTGTCACTTGTATCGGGCCAAAGCCCACTAGAGAATTGGATTGTGAAAAGGGGCCACAGCCCACTTGCTTTGGGAAATAAAACAGTAGGGTGCGTATGGTTATATAATTTTAAGAAGGAAAATGTTTCATTCTTTTTAAATATGTTAACACTTATTAAAACCCGAGCTAGCGATATGCCGGATATTAACTATTAAAAATTGTGACAAAAACGATTAACCGAAATACTAAAAATTGTTATACGACAATGATAATTACGCCATAACATAAATAATTAACACGTGCAGCAATGACATGATCGTTTTGAAAATATATAAACTATTTTACGTTCATCGAATCTCAAATCATAAATGCAAACTAAATTATGCCATACTATCTAGGTCACGCGTTGGAGTCACTACACCCCTTTTGATTCTATTTCATCACAGATCCTACTACTACCAAGGTGAGTTCATAGTCCCACTTTTACTATGTTTTCAAATCCCGTGGGGAGATACATGCTATAAATCTGAACACAAATATTTTTGTATGCTATCCTGATTGATATTGCTAAGTTAATGTTGCCTAAGTTACCACCCTGCCAAAAAGTCCCTTATATCATGAACCATTAATCACTTGCGAGTGAACGCGAATTTAGTGAATAGATCTATTGGAAGTTGACGACCCACTTGAAGTTAACCTGGAATGGTAACCAAGTGCACTTTATTCGAATTATCAAGAGTTTGGCAAACTCCTACGACGAGGGCATTATCACCTACATCATTGCTATGATGTGGGCCATTTATATTAATTATTATTACACCCGATGTTAAGGTTTGCGTGTCATGAGGCTTAGGGCAATATTTATATCACACTTCAATATCATTGTTTTTACTATTATCTGACTTGTGTTCAAACTATTACAAATTAAACACTATGGATTCACTCAACCTTTGTGTTGACGTTTTAAGCATGTTTTATCTCAGGTATTTAAAGAAGCTAAAGGCACGGAGTGGAACAGGGCCCCCTTTGGACGATGTCCAAAAACAAATGTTTTCATTCATCTTAAACATTTTTCATTTTGTATTTCTAAATATTATGATTCTGTTGTTGACAACTCTGATTTAAATTTGATGAATGATAACAAATTTTCACAAAACGTCTCTTTCGAGTCGTTTTCTATAATTATGACTACGATCTAAGATGTAATACCCCAAATTAGACTTCCGCTACTTCATTACGATTTTTGGGGTGTTACAGATTTAGCCTTGGTTCCCACTCTTGCTGATCTAGAAATGTTCATCAATGAAGAATCAGAAGAGGAAATGGTTGACTTTGAGGATGATGAAGTTCTAGCTGCTGGAGAAGACATGGATACTGATGACCAAGTTTACCCTGACAACTCTCCTCAGCATACTAAACAACAAACTTCATCTCCTCCTCCTAAAGAAAAAAATCCCCACCAACAACATAATTCATCATCATCATCATCACATAAATCATCAGGCTCCTCTGACTCTGCTGCTGCAATTCCTGATTACTTGCAGAAGTATGATGATGTTCTCCCCCTCACTGAAAGGGAGCAGGTCAAATTCCTCAGGAAATCAAATACTTCCCTCTTCAATGAGATCATCAAGGAGCAATGGGAACAACACACTAAAGCAGCGGCTTCTTATGCTGACTTCAGGGCTGCTATTGAAGAGTCTCAGGGTCACCTCAAACAAGTCACCACCTCCACTAATAAACATGCCAGTGACTTGAAGACCTCTATTGAGAAGCTGAGGACTGATCAGGGCACTCATTTTGCCTCCATCCTTCAAACCCTTACCAATATTCAGGCTGAGTTTAAGGATGATCCGGTCCTGATCACCAAGCTTACTGAATTCATGGATTCTCATAAGTCTACCTCTGCAGCTCTCAGTGCACTCCCCACATTATTCAGGGAGGTAGACTTCCCAGCTCTCAAGACTCATCAAGAATCAGTCGCCAAGGCTCTCAAGGATCAAGAGCTCAAGCTCACTTCCATCTTCTCAGGATATGAACAATTCACGCAGAAGCAAAATGACCTTTTCAGCTGTTACACCACCAGGGTTTCCCAACTCTCTGAGGCTCAGGTCACCATGCGCAATGATATCTCCTCCCTGAAGACCGAAACCTCAGAAATCAAGGGTATGGTCTCCACCATCCTGACAATCCTTCAGTCTTCTCCAGCTCAGTCTGCTCCTAAATCAACAGATGCCTCCACTAAAGCTCCAGCATCTGTTGAGGGGGAGAAAATTACTCCAAATGTAGCAACTCCAATACAACAACTTTTCAAGCAATTGGATCCACACAGGAAGACAAAGGAAGATGGTCAGACACCTGATGAGTCAGTACCTGAACCTAATGCTGAAGTTTTCACTGAAGTTGTGCCTCTTCAAAGCTTTATGCCAATAACTACAACAACTTCAGCAATAGTCATCTCATCAGTACCTCCCTCTGATACAAGTACTCCATAACCTATCCTTACTGAAGCAACATCAACAGCCACAGTGTTCCCTGAGTCATCCTCTACAACACCTCAACCCACTAACAAAGGGAAGAGAATTAAAGAAGGTGGAGACTCACCTCCCAGGCTCATAAAGGCAACCAGAGAGGTCAGACAATACCCTGATGAGCTAGCACTTATTGAATATATCTTACACAATGGTAAGGTATTCAGGGGAACAAACGAAGAAGTGGCTGCTATAATGGAACAAGATGACAAAATCAGAGCAGAAATGCTCACTAAGCCTGCCATTGCTGAAGTAGCAAAGGAAGTGATCAAGGAGACTGATCAAAATATTAGGGGGGACAGCTTCTACAACTTCAGGCTGATCTAATCAAAAAACACAACCTGAAGGTCAAGCTGAATAGTGAAAGGAAAATGACGAACTATAAAAGGTATGTGTGGACTATGACCAAGACCAAGGGTGAAGGTCCCATCACTGATATGATCATTCATTCAAACACTGACTCTCTTGCCATAACTATCCAAAGAGGACCAAGAGTGCATGAAAAGAACGATCCCTTCAAGTTCTCAGCATTCGGCATCAAAGAATGGGACATGATGGGGCCCATCCTGAGCAAGAAGAAGAATAGATGCATCTCTGAACTACTAGAAGCCCTAGCAAAGAAATACGAAGAATTGGAAAGGGTTGCTGAGAGTCTGGGAATTTACCACTAAAAGGCACTTGCATCTTAGGGTCTCACAATCCCTGAACCAACTCAGAGCACAGGGAAGAAAAGGAAAGCTATAGAGCTGGAACCTGAAAAGTTTCTTGTTGCACTACACTGCAACAGGGCTCCCCATGAAGGAGTCAAATTTGTCAACAACAAGGCTATCAAGGACCCTGAGTTTGGAATCTTCTTTCTTGATGAATTTGGTCAGGAAGCATTTCAGAGAGTCAGTGACATACACCTGGTGGAGACCACAACACTGCTGGCATACAAACTGATGGCATTCCATGTGAAGAGTCCTGAAAATGATGAGTTCATTAAGTTGATGGACAAGATGATGAGTGAGAGGCCTGACAAACAGGTGTTGTTATCCAATAAAGCAAAGCTTGAGCTCATGGGAATTAAGGAAGTTTGAGTACTTAACCCTGAGCATTTTTGTACTAGATGATAGGACTGATGTAATTTGATGAATAAGATGATGGCCTATGTTTTTTGTTAAAATCAATGTTCTTTAATTGCTTTATAATATCAAAGAAGCCCACTTGCTCACTTACACTGATCAAAACACTTAGGCCATATTTATATCCAAATAGGGGGAGACTGTTGGGTCCATTCAGTACCCAAGTAATCTTAAACAATGATTTGAATACAAATAACATAAGTGTTAGAAGACTTTAAACAATATTCTTGTAACTGAGTGAACAGTCGCTCAGTGAGTCATCTTCAGGATGCTTAGGACGAGTCTAAGAAGAAATTCTTTCCATTAAGTGAGGCGGAACTCAGTGAGTGGCACCTAAGCCAAAGAAGAAGGTGATGGGCTCAGTGAGTGATGACAATAACTCATTGAACCCCAGTCTCCTCAACAACTATGAAGAATGAAGACTGAAGATCAAAGGCTGAAGAACTGAAGACTAAAAGAAAGGCGGGACAAGGCGGGAAACGTTTAAAGAGATAAGTAGAAGTCATTATCAGACTGAAGTCAAACTTTCCCTGAAAGGCAAAATGTCAGGACAGTGTCATCACTGTTCTTCAAAAAGCATTATTGTCCTATACGCAAAATAGGATCTTGTAACAGTGACAAAATACATCAGTATTTTGTCCTGATTAACTTAGGTCATCTTTTGTCTTGTACTTAACGGTTGCAAATTTACTTGTCTATAAATAGGTTCATAAGAGAGAGTAAAAGTTGACAAGTTTGTGCAATTAATGCTTAGACATTCACAAACTACTTTTACTCCTCCAAAGAGCAACATTGTCCCTGAGATAGCTCAGTGGTTCCTTATAGTTGCCACTTAAGCTTAGCTTAAGTTTAGTGAGGAGACAATACCATACTTGTCATTTCAATCCCAAAAGTTATTCCGCAAACACTTGGGTATAGATTCTTTGATTTACTTCTAATAACAATTTAAACGTTGAAAAACTCTTTTCTTTTATCTGTTACGTTTTTACTTATTATCAAGTTAATCAATATATTACTAAGGCATAAAACTTGGTTAGCTTAACCTTGTAGTTAACCCTAACTGAGTAAAAGGGAACAACAATTACATATTGCTACACATAGATATTTACAAGATATTACATAAGTTCATAATGAAGATGCTCTTTGATGACTATAAACGAAGTAAGTTAACGATGAATATTTGATAATGCTCACCAGGAGTTTGATGAAATGTTTTAATGATTTTTTTCTTGGATAATCTAGTTTTTGAAAATTGTTCATCAAATATTTGAATGTCTTAGTTATTTACGGAGGCGTATCAAACAATGGAGAGGCATCAAATTTCTTAGTTTTATAAAATCGTAGATTACATTTTAATGGGTTTCTTGTTCGGAAAATAAAAGAAAGAAAAATACATTCGAAAGAGATGTGGAAAATTGGGTCACGGGAAGAGTAATAAGTTGTCCTATTTTAATACTTTTACTTAGGGCCGTAAACGATCCGGATGAACATGAACATAGCCTTGTTCATGTTGGTTCGTTAAATTTTAACCGGAAAAATAATTGGACATGAACGTTTAAATAGACGAATTTTCGTGTTTATGTTTGTTTATTAAGAAAATGAGTTATTCATGTTCGTCGTTCATTAAAACACTAAACGAACCCTAAACGAACATAAATTAACTTAGAAAAACAAACATAAACTTTATTATATTATGCATAATAGTTTGTTTTATAAGTGTTGTTTTGTTTAAACAAGTCATTTTAAAAATATACAATTGAAAGATATGATATACGAAAATAAAGATATAAGTGAACATAAGCGAACTTTAATAAATGTATAATCGGACGTTAAAGAACATAAATTAATGAACTCGACTTTTGTTCATGTTTTTTCATTTAACTAAACGAACGTAAATTATTGTTCATGTTTGTTCATTTAATAAATAAACGAACATAAACGAACTTTTTGTTGAACGGTTTATAAAATATTCACTGAACATTCAGTTCATTTACAGCCCACTTTTCCTAATCGATCAACTTTTTGTTTAACCAATAAGAAAATTCAAAATGAACAACTATTTGTTAATTTAATCTTATTTTAAACTTGGTACGAATTTATTTGTAACTTTGTTTTACCAACCAAACAATTATCAACGGAAAACAATACTTTTCTCGGGAAATTATTTAAAAAAATTGTTCATTAGTTAGAACGAGGATTTTAAGCCCGCGCGTTGCCGCGGGGTGTTTGTATAGAGTAGTTTGGTGAGAAAAAAAAAATGTGTGTTGTTTATATGAAAATTCCAAAAGTCATCATGAATAGGGTAGAAAGTTATTTATAAAGTCGAAAATGATAATATGACCAACAAAAACCCCAAGCTTTAGCAAAATCACGCAAAATATAATACAAAATATAAAGGGTCTTGATTGCTTTTTCAACTATTATTTGGAACATCTCGGTGAAAAATTCTGGTTGAATCATGTATATTAAATTGAGTTTATTAAGATTTGATGTTTATTTTATATATATATATATATATATATATATATATATATATATATATATATATATATATATATATATATATATATATATATATATAATCTAGATCAAATGAGAACTTTTTTAAATTTTGAAAAAATGAGAACCAACTAAAGTCTAATAAATGACACTCTCATTATAACAAAAATAAAAATTTAATTAATTATAACTAAAATTGTTAAAGTTTCGATGATTTTCTTTTTAAAACAGACGAAATTTAGGTGATACACTTTGATTCGACGAGTAATGTGTATCAGGTTTTCGTATGTGTATTAGTTTATTTAGTGGTTTATACGTATTAGGTGTATCAATTTATTTATAAAATGTCAGCTTTTTGAGATTTTGATATGTCGGTACAAAATTTATAATTATGTATCAGTAATACAAACTCATGTATCAGTTGGTTATTACTTGCAAAAATGTTAATTTGTATTAATATTTTATTTTTGTGTGTATCATTGCTAAAATGGTTATTCATAAATGTTTTTAGTGGTTGTTTAGACTAGTTCTCATTTTAACAACTTTAAGAAAGTTCTCACATTAACTCTCCCCTATATATATATATATATATTTTATATATATATATATATATATATATATATATATATATATATATATATATATATATATTATCTAATAATTAAGATGTTTTAGTACAATAATATATATGTATATATATGGTTTTATATTTGGGCAATGTTATCATAGCTGGCAAAGTTTAAGGGTTATTTATGTTATATTGACAAATTTATGTGTAATTTCTGAAATGTCATTCACAACAGTTATTCTAAAAATTGAACTGCATATTTCTGCATGGGAAACTAAACCATCTCTTTGAATTAATGCTTCATTTAAGTTTTGCAATGATTGAACTGGTTGAATTAGACCCGAGACATATTAGATACACTGTATTACTAATTATATATAGACTAATTGTTAATAACTTTTTAAAATCAAAAGTATTTACCTAACAAATCAAATTATTCAATGGCTGAAAACACGCCTTTAATCAATGAACTCAAAGATGTTTCCGGATCTGAGAAACTTCATCAATGCTTTAAGTTTCTTTTTATCCAAGAACATACCGAAGAAGAAGCATTTCTCTTGTGGGTTCGTCAAAAGTATGATGAGTTAGAGACAAAGATTGAGAAACGCCAACAGCGGATGGCGGAGGTCTGGTCATTAAATCACGATGAGGAAGAAGCAGGGGGTGACACCTATGAGTGCCTGCGTGAGAAGCAGGTGAGGGCTCGTAAAAGGTTGGAGGTGCTGAGGGGTTTGTTGATTGAAGTTCGTGATGGTCTGACCGAGAGTCAGCATCACATGGATATTATGGACTTTTATGATTAGGTTATGGCTGCATAGGTTGTTTTGTTGGGTTTGAAGATGGTTAGGTTATTAGTTTTTTGTGTATGTAACTGCCTTGTAATGATGAATAGTTTAATGTATGTTGTTGGAACTATTGCTATGGGGTTTTAGAAATGTGACAGTAGTAATTTGTATAATTAGGTTGTTTTTATGCTGAAAAAATAGAAATCAGTAATGGTACTTAAGTTAGGGTTAATCGATTTGATTATGCTGATTTTTTATAACATTGTAGTTTATAGAAAAATTCCTGCTGAAACTCAGTTACTCAATGAATCTTTTTTGATTGCGTAATAGCGTAATGAAGATGGTTAGCTGAGTGGACAGGTTTTGAGCAAATGAGATAGCATGTAATTGTCTGCAAGAAATATTGGTTGGTGCATGTTTGGATATAATGTGGCATTAGTTTCTGCTATTTGAGTATAATGTGGTTTTGGCCTTTGTTGTTTTGAATTGAATCAAGTTTTGTGTTTATGTCTGCTGCAATGTATCATGTGATGATTGTCCTGGTGTTTGGAAGATGCCTGCAAAATGGTGTTTTTGTTTGCTACAGAAATTCGTCCAAAAGGCTTTTATGTGGCTATTTCAGAATTCGTGAAATGTGGTGTGTTGAGGAATTTGTCTGATGCTTTTGTATTAGATGTTATGTGATAGTTGGTTAATTCATTTGATTATGCGTTGAACTACTGGTATGGATTAAGTTAGTATTCTTTGTTTGGTTCATATGTTTATGCTCATGTCATTTTGTTTTGCAGATGTTTGATTGTTAATTGATTTTATATTAACTTATGTAGTTGCTTAGGTTTGTATCTTGAAGGTGGTACCTGGGTTGTGATTCTGTATTCAATTATGAGTATAGTCTCTTCATATGTTTTTCTTTTGTCTTAAAGATGGAAATTGAGAGATGTAATATGCTGTATATTTTTGTTGTATGATTGGATTTTTAGTTTTAGGAAATAAAATGGATATTCAAACGAAATTTTTGAGGTTATGGATCAAATGCTAATGTATGAAGTATGTATAGACTGCATTTTTTTGTGTTATGTTGTGTGCAGCAGTCTTCAGCATACGACCTGCATTAGTAGTCTTTGTTGTGTTGTGTACATTAGCAGTATTCATATGTTTTTGTTTATGGTTGAAGTTGCAAACTTTAAACAAACCAAACGATTTTAAACCAACTAAATGATTTAATGAATATTGAAATAGAATATTCAAATACCATGTGTTACAAAATAGCAGTACATAAAGGTTTGTATGTATAAAAAATGAAATTATATTGGTAAAGAGATATAGAACAAAACTATATCTCTAAGGAGAGGCACTTGGGCAGTTTAAAATAAGCAATATTCCAAACACCTGTAAGTTCACCCATCTGTGAAGTTCAAATTCAGAAATAGTATAATTGACTTTAAAATAAGCAAAACTGTAATCTCGTTGTTGTAACAAACAAAATTTTGTCAATCCGCTCATAATAGCGTAAATAATAATATCACAATTGTTTCGATTCAGATGCTAATAATCTTGATGTGTTGACATTCTTGATCATGATCTTATACATTTTCTGTATATGTAAGACACTCCCATCAAGCCAATTCTACTTCCTCTGTACACCAAATCAACTTTTGTACACTGCAAGTCACATGAATAGTGAGCAAAGTTAGTCTTAAAGTTAATACAGTCTTTAGCAACAAACTTAACAGGGTTTTACTGTGTTTCTTCTATTTCAATAACAATATATGTATGTGTCAACCCATAAATTAATTGCACATGTAAGACTGAAGCTAATAAGAGAAGACTCATTTTATATCCATGTATGAGGGTGGTTATAAAATTTGAATATGTAAAAGGATGTAGGCCGAAATTACGGTATAAAAAAAAATTGAATATGGGCACCTGGGTAATAAACATTTCAGCATCAGTCATTTTATGCATTAATAAAGAAACAACAAGATTTTGTTGCTATGAAATTTACAGTGATAGTCCAAACTTTGCTCTTACGATGAACCACCGCAGTAGATAGACATGTGGCATGATGATTTTCATAACGAAGAGGAATCTGGCCACGTAGGTACTATTGTCCATCTCACGTGTCATTTTAACAACGAAGTTCAGTTGATAAATATGCATAACGATAGGTATAAAACATAATGAACATCACATAACAGGGGTTATAAATCTGAGTAAATAGCACATTGTTAAGTACACGTTTGTTGAACACTTAAATTAGCAGGTTGTAATAATGTCAATATCTTTTTAAGGCAAACTGCGAGTAAAAAAATCGGCTGTATATAGATGTTAACAAAGGAGATGAATGCATGTGTAAATAGTTAGGTTTATACGAAGTATGACAGACGGAAACCTGAGATATATGAACATATGATGCATCTAAAGTAACATTATAAACAAAAGATTAAGATTGACCATTGGAAGCATTCACGTCTAAAGCCTTACTACTTCCTACTCCAATATTTTCTATGATGACAATGGCACATAAGAGAACATTAACAAAGAAAATAGCAGAAAAATCAAAACTGATGTTATGTGGCGGTCAGAGCTAAATTTTGTTTGCATATCTGTAACTGTGGTGACACAATTGGTTCTGGTCAACAGTATGGTTGAATTACGAAGGAAAAATGGGAAACGAAAGAGGACGTTGTGAAGAAGCAATTTCTTTTAAATTACTTGTCACAGCATTCTCTTCGGTTTCGCATCTTTCTTTACGAATTTAACCTTAGTGTTGACCAGAGCCTTTTGTGCCACTACAGTTATGAATATGCGAACAAAAATCAGCTACAGCAGTTAGGAAAAATGGTTACCCTTTCTAGATCCCCCTACAGTTCCTTTCGTCGTTTGAACTCCCTTTGTGCAAAGGCTGCACCAAGCAAATTGGTAGATTTTTGAAATGACGAAAGGACAAACTATGAATGTTCCTTTACATATAAAAGAAATAACTGAAATACTTACACTGACTTATAAGAGTGTAGTCTGCGTTGTTACAGGTGAGGATTATCCATGAATTTACGGCTGAAGAATCTGAGGACATAGGATTCAATCTGTTTGATATACAAAATCTGTTAGGAAGCAAAAAAAGAAAAAGTCACTGAAACATGAAAATTGTACCAGCACTTATCTTTTGTTGATTTTGCAAGCGGTATCCATTGCTATTGTTCATGACAACTATCTGATTATTCTTCAAAAAAAAATAACAATCAGTCGAGCTTCTCGATATTAGCAAATAAATAGCAAGTGTTGGTGTTTCGCTTTTGTCATGGTACGTATGTCTCTGTGTATTCGTAAACGTAGTTTTGCAACACCTCTTGATGAACAATATGATTGAATTCTCAAAGATCAGTGGGAAATGAAATAGGATGATGCGAAGGAGTAATTTGCACCAAATCACTTGTGACATCATCCTCTTTGGTTTCGCACTAATCTTTAAGAATTTTATCCTATTGATAATCAGTGTGGTATGCCGAACTGGTGTTACAAAGGTTTCCTGCGTTGCAAAACTTGTCGTTATATATTTGAAGCTGAAACATACTTTGGCACTTTGAACCTCCTGTCGAAAACCTATTGCTATGTAAGTAAAATATGCGCCAAGGTTTTAACAAACCCATTGGAATGATAGTGACATAGCAATGGGTTTCCGAGGGGATGGTCAAAGTAACTACGTCTGCTGAAGAAAAATACATTGATTCTAGAAAACTGTGTAAATATTAAGACTCATGTTGAATGAGATAATGAAGGAGTGTGGCTTGTCATGAACAATGCACAGTATATCATTATCCCAATCAACATGCTTCAATTATTAGAACTGATCTATGTAACAATGTATGTATGCTCTTTTGATTAATTTGTCTTATTTTTTTTATGCAACGTATGTATATTGTTAGATAGATCTGCCCTAATAAACGAAGTTTTCAACTTGAAGGCCAACTTAGCAAGCTATGTATGGCTACATTATTTTGTAGATGGATGGTTTTAAGTCATAAAAAGGGATAGAATTTGAAAAACAACATAGCTAACTTTTCTAAGGTTCTTTACAGTTCCTTTTGATGTTTCAACTCCCTTTGTGCAAAGACCTGCATCAAGTGATTTGGTAGATTGTTGAAATAGCAAAAGGAACTGTATAGGAGCTTAGAGTAAGTCGGTATGTTGAAGTTCTATAGTAATTTATTAGATTAAAGCATTCATCGACAAAATAATGTAGTTATTTAATACGTAACTTCGTATTTTCAACTTCTCTTTAAAACAATTTTATAGAATCAACAATTATTATTTTTCATTAACTTATTGAAAGCGAATTCTTTATATGATAGCAAATTGTTACCTGCGTATTGCCACTTCCAAAGTTGTTGTTCGATGTGCGCCTTTCATCTGCGTGTTGTGACCTCCAGTGCTGCAATAAAGGCATGTGATAAATTTTTTGCATTCAAAGATGGTAGAGGAGATAACAAAAAGTCTAATGTGTGTGATAAAAAAAATTTTGATTTCAAGAGTGCCTGAAGATTAGCTTTTTTTTTTTTTTTTATTTGCCAATATTAAAACTTTATGGTATTTACTTGTAAGAGTTGGTTTGTTTTTGCATATTTATAAGCGCAGTTATATAAAAGGTACAAATCAACAGTATGGTTCAATTATGAATGACAGATAGGAAACGGGAAAGGACACTGCGAGGAAGTGATTTGTATCAAATCATTCGTCACAACATTCTCTTCGGTTTCGCATCTTTCTTCAGTAATTGTATCGTGTTGTTGATGAGGATTGTTTATGGAAGTGCAATCATCAATATGGCAAAAAAAGTTAATTATAACAGCAGCAGAAGACCAACTGTTAGTATCGGCAAATAAAAAAATATCAGCTACTCTTTCTTGCTCTTACAGTAACAAATTTGTTTTTTAACAAACGCCTTAGTTTTTTGTCATCTCTTATACCATCTTTGAATGCGAAAATTCTATTGCATGCCTTTAATAAAAACAGGAAACAAATTTTTTAAAGCTTTTAATGCAACTGTGTCTTCGATAGTAAGTTTGTTTTTGCATATTCATAATTGTAATTTCAGAAAAGATGTTGATGAAGAATATAGTTGAATTATCAAAGATAGATAGGTAACAAAAGAGGATGGTGCGAAAAACTAATTTGCACTAAATCAATTGTCACACCATTCTCTTTTGTTTCTTATCTATCTTTCAAATTTCAACTTTATTGTTGATCAATATCTTTTGTGCAATTGCAGCTATAAATATGAAGAAAAAAAAATTTACTATGAGAGACAAAGAACATCAACTTTTATTATTGTCAAATAAAGAATAGCAAATAATCTTAATTTTCTAATATCAACAAACGATGTGCATTATCTATGGTTGCTTTTATCTTAAAATTTAGAAGACTACTCATCAAAATTTTTGTACCATTGAGTGTAGAAATGCAGCTCCATTCAATGTACACAGCTGAAGAACATTAACTGTCAGACCAAAAATGGTACGTAACCTAATCGTCCAGACTGTTGATCATCATTCACAATCATTCTTGTTCTTTTAAATCATCAGATTTCAGATTTAGAAGAAGAAGAGCGATTGTCAATGAGAACGAACAGTCCCAGCGCTTAAGTTATAAGTTGGATTCATTGTATTAACAGTGGCACTGTTGAGTGTGACTGACACCCACTGCTTATTGTTTTAGCTCTGAACCGCTATTTTTCCAGCGGCAATATCCGATGGCTATAAGCTTACTCTGACCCGTCTACCCATTTGCTTAAAACAAAAAGGCATATATACAGTAGTTATCAGGCTCAGATTTTAAAACTAAAAGAAGTGCAAACAGTGGTATGCTTCATCATGGCTGCAAAGAAACACGGTTGCATAATATTGCCATCCGGTCCTTGCCTCGCCAAGTTATGAAGACAATATTTGATAACGTACTTCATTTGTATCAGAAATTAAATGGTAATCATCATACCCTTGGTGCACATAATATTTGACAAACAAAAGTGTGAGTGACAGTCAACAGGATGGATACCCATATTATAAGACGGGCCAGGCATGGGCCAGGTTTCAAAGAGGAACTAGACTAATGCATTCTGGTCAATGCTAACAATAACAGTCACACAACAAATCAAAAATACCCATTACCATTGTATCTTCTGTTCACCCCCTCACAGACGACTGTAGGTGGATGCGGACGGCTCAGAATAAATCTCATACCCATCAGGTATTGATATCAGAATAACAGCGGTTTGGAGCTTAAAAAATAAGCAAAAGTATGAGTGACATTCAGCAGGGTCGATACCCTTACTATAACACGCGTCACCCATGGATCGGCTCCAAACAACATACTGGTTATAAGTTTAGATTCTAAAAGAGATTATGCCCACCATGGCTGCAAATTTAGTAACTTGTCACGCCAAGATATGGACCAACTAAACTTTAACCCTCTTTTTCTTTACAGAATCGCAATAGTAAATGGACTAAATGAATCCCATTAACTGTTATATTCAATTATTAGACTGAAACAAAGACGGTTGCATAATAATGCCACCCAGTCCTTGTCCATCCAACATACATCTCTAATTAAAAAGACAATATGGACAATACTAAAACCAAGAAATTAAATCCACAATTAAGTGGAAAAACAGGAACATACACCCACAAATCAATCTATACCAGCAACAAAACCCCAAGCCTTAAAACATAAAATTACCAAAACCGACAAAAACCTACGCAGGAAATAACAACACAAATGAATCTATATCAGCTACAAAACTCAAATAGTTTAAGCAGTTGTTCCAGATATACAAAAAACAAAGTGATCTGGTTTTTTATTCTAATTTGTGGTCAATCATTATAATTTCCTCGTGTTTTCATATATCTGGAATAACCGCTCAACCTACGTGGAACATACAACCTTAAACTGACAATTAACTGGAAAAAGAGGAACATACAGCTACAAATGAAGCAAATAATAACAACACAAAGAAAGTTATCTCTAAAGACCAAAACGATTATACCACCAACAAAACCCCTAACCTTTAGCAAAAGTAAATTCTAGAAATTACAAAAGGCCTAAATGAACAAATAAAAAAACGATTCAGACAAAATATAAAACCCTAAATTTACAATTAAGTAGCAAAAAAGGAGTAACAATAATAATTGTGATAACAACAGATTATTTTAAGAGTATCCCTGCAATCACTAAAAAATAATCTACCTTTATGATCCAAAAAGAACGCGTATTCCAGATAACCCCAGATCTGTTTTATTTGTGGCTATAATCTATAGAAGACTGTAGAAGAAACCAAATGGCAGAATAACAGCCACACAACAAATAAAAAATACACGTTACTATTGCATCTCCTGTTCACCCCCTCACAGACAACTGTAGCTGGAGGCGGACGGGTCGGAGTAAACCTGATAGCCATCGGGTATCGGTACCGGAGCTACAGTGGTTCGGAGCATCAAAAATAACGGAGAGTGTGAGTGAAAGTGAACATGTCGGATATCTGTATTATAACACGGGCCAGGCATGGGCCGGGTTAACAAAAGAAAATGGGCTATTGCATCCTAACAAATGTTATATATATATAATGTTCATCATTACCTCCCAAACAAAATTGTTCATCAGTACGAATGTTCATCATATGCGTTATTTATCAATAAAAGAGTTGTTCATTAATAAGTATATGTTCATTATAGGCGTTATCCATCGATAAAAGAGTTGTTTATAAATAAAATGAGATTGTAATCTACAAAAAGAGTTGTTTATCAATAAAAACAGTTGTTATTAATAAAGCGTTGTTTATCAATAAAATGAGTTATTCATCATAAACGTTGTTTATCAATAAAATAAAGTTGTTCATAAACAAAAGAGTGGTTCATCATACGCAATATTCATCAATAAAATTAGATCGTAAATAAAAATTGTTGTTCATCAATAAAAATAGTTGCCTATCAATAAAGAGTTTTTTTTGTCAATAAAAGGAGATGTTCATCATACACGATGTTCATTAAAAAAATATAGTTGTTTATCAATAAAATAGGTTATTCATCAACAATAATAATTGTTCATCAATAAAAATAATTATTCATCAATTAAAAAAGCGTTGTTCATCAATAAAAAGAGTTGTTCATCATAAAAATTAATTGTTTATTAACAAAAAAGAGTTGTACATAAATAAATAGTATTGTTTATCAATAAAAAAATTGTTTATCATATTAGTTATTCATCAATAAAAATGGTTGTCCAATGCTATCGTTGTTTTATCAAATATAAATTATATTCATCATAATTTATCAACTTGAAAACATTAAATAAAAAGTTTTATTTTAATATTATTTAAAAGAAAAACTGTAATTGAAGTTTAAATTTTATGGAAAAATTGATGTATCATAAATAAAAAAATAATGGTAAGTGAAAAAAAAAAAAGAAAAAGTTAAGAGTGAATGTAAAAAGAAAAAAGAAAATTGCTAACACAAATGAAAAATAGAAACAAGCATCACCATTTGATAGTTTTTTATACTTATTAAATTTTACCTCAAAACCCTCGCTTTTTGTAAGATCTTTTACTCGTAACCAAATGTGAATTAATTTGCACATTTTCATTTTTTATTGAGACACTTCATCTTGTGTATGTGGCAGTTGTACATTATTTATAACATGTTTTAACTGAATGTAAACTCGTGTATGCAAATCAAAAACCTATATGTGCTGCAAATCAATTCTCTAACCAAATATGCTACTTGGAATATTTAATTATTTATTGCTCATTAACCTAGAATGTTTGTATTTAATTGAATCAAAACCCATAAACAAAACTCCTACTTCCCAAAAAGAAGCTAGGGTGTGTTTGGGTAAAAAAAATCTTACTAGCCCTCTTACTCTTACCAGGTGGTTAGACATTTTGCTTGTTTGTTTTTTTCTTTTGAGTCAGACCCAATTAGACATATAACATATTACTCAGTAAGAGGTGAGAGACTTGACTTACTGTCTCTTACTTGATAAGAGATTGAAGACTCGTGTTAATATAGTATATTTGATGGTTTATTAACTATGTAGCAAGGAGCATTTAAAATCATTCGAACAATTATAAAAAAACAAACAACATTATTTCGTTTATATTTAAACTTTTTAGCCTTCTCTTACTGTTAAGATGTAGTGATCAGATTCAAACCTAAAAAATATTACTACTTATTAAATGAAACAAAACAATACTAGCTATAAATATGGCATGAAACCGATTAAATCGAGCAAGAACTCAAGGACCACCACAAAACTATTCAATCTCTGGACTCTTTTTTCTTTACACCAAAATCCATACACAAGACTATTTTCGTAATTTCTAACTAACCTCTCACAACTCTACTACAACTACTACTACCATCATATATCTTCTTTAGCATAAATATTTTATATGCATACACAAAATCCCACAGCACATTCTATCATCAAATCCGGGTCAAATAGCTAAAACCCTTTTAAGATATGAAGTCGTTCTCCATGAAAAACAGCATTTTAACAGCTAACACGTTATCATATTGTGTTGAACAAAACAAACCATGTGTTGGTTGGGTTAGCAAGTATTTTAAAGATTGTTTATGCAATCTTAGTGATGATATATCTTTTGGTTTAGGTATAGTTAGTCTTGTTTGTTGGGGTGTTGCTGAAATCCCACAAATTATCACCAACTTTCGTACGAAATCTAGTCATGGTGTTTCACTTCTTTTTCTCCTCACTTGGGTTGCAGGGTAATGCTTTAGTGAAACTTTTTGTTATATTTGTATGTATTTTTTTATTTATTTTATTTATTTTTTGTTAAGTTAATATTTTTTTGTGATTCAATGGTGTAGGGATGTGTTTAATCTTGTGGGTTGTCTTCTTGAACCTGCTACGGTAAATCTTTTTTATGTTTTGTACTATGTTTTCGTTTTTTAAAATAATGTATATGATCATTGTCTTATGTTTTTTGTTGTTGTTATTGTTGTGGGTGCAGTTGCCGACTCAATACTACACAGCTGCGGTATATTTAATTAATATTGTTGCTTTTCTGTGATTTAATGTTGTTGAACATGTCTAGGATATTATTCATGTTTGGTCTAATTAATGTTGTTGTTAACTGAACACAGCTTTACACAATAAGTACAATCATCTTAGTGTTGCAAAGTTTATACTATGATCATATCTATGCGTGGTTGAAGTCGACAAAAGCTGATGCTAATGCTAAAACAGAGGTATAAGTTACTTAACTCGTGAAAATTTGTGATTAAACTTATGAACATTGTGTTAGTTTAAACGTAATGAAAGACTAATATTTCATCAAGTGCAAAGTCACTCATGTTTTCTTAGCTGTTAGATTACTTGAACTCGCAACTGCTTAGTTTTGATCAGGCCCAACTTTGATACTCCTTGGATACTGCTTAATAAAGCAAAGCAAATTTTAATTTTGGTGAATCTTGGTTAAATTTTTTCTAGATTTAACATTAAGTTATGATATTTTATAATCAATTTAGGTGGAAGAAGCCAAGAGACCTCTTAGACCAACAAGCACTGAAGAATCACAACCACGATATGTAAATTCAAGAAGCCGTGCGATCAGAACATCGCAGTCACCCCGTCAGGACTATTTCTTCACGTATGTATTTATGTTAGCTAGTCCACTTGTATGTGATATACATTGGGAATTGCAAGTTGTAGTAATGAGACAACTGAATTTATGAAATATGTTTGTTTGCAGGTCAGCAAGATCAATGGCAGGAAGCACAACACCACCCATTCGATCTTATCTGTGGACAGCTAGGAGTGGTCCAGCCTCTACAATGGTTAGAGACGAGGATTCCTCTTCGGACGAGGAGGCATCTGTCCGAATTCCCAAGCCAACTACCCAACCCAAGCCCATCCCACGTTCTGTAAGTCCATTTTGTATTTGTTTGTTTCGATGTTTTTGGATTATTAGTTGTTCACTTGTTTTTATCCCCATATATAAGAACACTAGAGACCAAATACACCTTTTTATACAGTTAAAGATCTACAAATTATATAATATTTTCATAAGATTCTATACATTTACCTCTGCAATTTAGTGCCGTTTGGTTTGCAGTCGATGAATGTAAGTTTTGTAGTGCGAAACTATATAATATTGTCCACGAGATTCTATATCTGAATCTCTGTAGTTTAGTGACGTATATCATGATGTATGAGTTTAATATTAGGGAAATGGAATCAAATTCCCTTTGAGCAGGCGAGGACGATGCCTAGTATGATTCCTGATTTTAAATCTCATACACTTAAACAAATCACCATCACATTTCCATTTGGAATCAATCATTCCCAAAACACTCAATCCAAACACCCCATTATTGTTTCTATCTTGATGTCTATTTTGATTGTTGATTTACCATCTTGTAACATGACATGGTATGTGGCAGGCTGGTTCTGCGGCGTTCTTGGCTACCTCTTTAAATTTGCCTTCACACACCAAGGCAATGATGCAAGTTTATGTTGGCAGGAAGTTGCTACAAGTATGATATTTGCTAATTGCTACATTGATATATTGCAAGACAATCAAGATGTTTGTGTTTGCTTCAGTTATCTAATTACATTTGGCATTGCAGGAAGAAGGTGGAAGTAATACTGTGGTAGGACAATGGCTAGGTTGGATGATGGCGGCTATTTACATGGGCGGTCGAATTCCTCAAATTGTATTGAATGTAAATCCCTTTTTCTCGAATAACCTTATTTGTGATTTGGTCTGTTTATAAACTTTCTGAAATATCTGTTATTGCGATTATTGATAGATTAAAAGAGGCAGCGTTGAGGTGAGGCTATCGCATCTTTATTTCTTTTTTTATTCGTTATAATTTATAAACATCCAAGTTTCACATCTCAAAGCTTACATTCAGGGTTTGAATCCTCTCATGTTCATCTTCGCTCTTGTTGCAAATGCCACTTATGTCGGAAGGTTGGCTCTCGCATCTCTCTTTCCTTAATTTTACTGTCGATCTGACTCTACTAACAATTTTATAAATATCGAGTGCAGCATTCTTGTTAGAAGTACAGAATGGTCGAAAATCAAAGCAAACATGCCTTGGCTACTTGATGCTGCAGCGTGTGTGGCACTTGATTCATTTGTATCCTTTCTTGTTGATCTGTTTTATTTTTTTTAATGTGTGTGTGGCACTTGCACTGATCGATCTAAATAACTAGTTACTGCTTGACCTTAACATAAGTAATTTGTACAGATCATAATGCAGTATGTGTACTATAGATACTTGCAAAAGAGAAATGACGACGAGGAGGGATATTATGTCGACTATTCAGAAGCCAACAAAAACTAAGTGTTGATGAGGGTCCTTAACAAAAGAGAAGAGATAGAGGGTCTCTCAATGGGCTTTATTTTAGCTTAAGTTCGGTTCAAATGTTGGGGCGTATAATGGAAAAGTTGCGAGTGTAACTCGGTTATAACAACATATTCCGAAATCTCACTGTTTTAGGATTTGGCCCCATGTTAAGTTGGAATCTTTTTAGTCTGCACGGATTTCTTTTGGTTCAGATTACTTCTAGGAATATAATTATTTAGGTTTTCGATTGGTACCATACGCATGCTTTACTAAATATGCCACTATGTCTGTATATTCACACACGCACTGCATCTATATTATCTGGACTCGTATAGGTAGAGTTTCTTGACAGTAAAAATTTAGTAATGACGTAAACTGCTAACGATTGCAAGACGTCCATTGGTTTTTTAGTAGCTTTTCATAAGCTATATTATCGCATGCATTGAACTACAAACCAAATGCATTGAATTAGTATGCAAAATGGCTCAGATATTGCTAATCTTCAGTAACAAGAGTAATCATTTGAAATCTGAAACCTTTCATAAATTCATTTGCATAAATAACTTTGTAAGTACTCTTGTTGATAACAAACAAGAATGAGAATCGGAAAACTAAATAATAGGCTAATACCAATCTGGCCCATTTGAAATAGAAAAAGAGTGAGGTCTATTAAATTGTCATCATAACTCATGTCGTCCATATGTAACTATGTTGTGGACTTGTGGCATAATATATAGTTGTCACGAATTATATACCATTAGTTTTATTTTATTGTCATAGATCATACTCCGTGAAAATAACATGGGTTTAGACAAATTCCAGTGTAAGTTTTGATGGACAACGAGGGCGGAAATTGTTTTGGCCTAGACACTTTTGGTGGACTTGCGAAAAGAAGACTAATTCGGCAGTGTGTCGTATTTTCTAATAATTGGAATCATAGTAATCGTGAGTATCTTTAGAAAATTTCGAACTTTATACAAATGTTGGCCTCTGAAAAATAGTGCGTTTACGTTGTGAATTTTTGTAAGTTTCTATACTGCAGTTACTCAAACCCTTCCATAAATTTACTATTTTACTAATAAGGATAATCTCACATTCTCACCATGTGTATTCTGAATAAACAAGTTTAAAGATTGGGGCCAAAAAGAAAAAGGTTGACCCATCGATATCCTGAATAAAAGTTGGGTCTCACCCTAACATGCATAGATTAGCCGAACTATATGATCACACTTCATTGGATTTGGCATTTTAAATCTTGTTGAAGGTACAAATCGATGTGTTGTTTGTAGGGCTGTAAACAAACCGGATGAATACGAACGGAGCCTTGTTCATGCTCGTTCATTTAATTTTAACCAGACAAATAAACGGACACGAATGCTTAAACGGACAAATTTTCTTGTTCATGTTCGTTTATTAAGAAAATGAATTGTTCATGTTCGTTTATGTTCGTTCATTAAGACACTAAGCGAACATAAACGATCGAACATAAATGAACATCGACAAACAAAAATAAACTTTATTAAATTAAGCACAATATATTGTTTGATAACTGTTGTTTTGTTTAAACAACCCAATTTTAAAATTATAAAATTAAAATATATGATATACGAACATAAATAAATTAATGAACATAAACGAACGTTAACGAGCGCATAATCGGACGTTCACAAACATAAATGAACGGATGCGACTTTAGTTCATGTTCGTTTATTTAACTAAACGAGCATAAAATATCGTTCATATCGTTCATTTAATAAATAAACGAACTTTTTACCGAACGATTCATGAAATGTTCACTAAACGTTCAGTTCGTTTACACCACTAAGCACTAGTTGTTTGTTCCCCATCCCAATCCTAGACTTGAATAACAGTGAGCCCAGCAGGCTGAACTCAACCAGTTAAATATATTTTTAGGACCCGCTAGTGTTAGTTTTTTTATTAGACTCAACTAAAGAGATTTGGATTGAGAGGGGTTTACTGTTTAGATGTTTAGAGAGGAACCAAATATGTGGGCTTCCTTAACAGGCTGCAAAGGTAGATGTAACTTAACCATTCCTTCCCTCTTTAAAAATTTAACAAAAAAGAGTAAATATTTCTGACAATTTCTTCGGGCAGTAGGTTTCGATTTCCATCAGGTGCTAGAGACTTAGTCATATTTTGAGCCTTTTGCGGTACTGATTGATGTTATGAAAGATTACTTCAGTTGGCCGGACATCTTTGGATTGAGACACACATTTGTATTAGATTTTTAATTTGGTGTTGTTCAAGTACACTAGAAAAGATGATGCATGGTGACGGCAGGTTAGGGTAATTTATAGATTGTTATATAAAAGTATAAAATTATGGGGCCGTTTAGTTGGTGAAATTTTTTTTTGTTTTTCCGTTTTTAAATTCCTAAAGAAGGGAT
Source organism: Artemisia tridentata subsp. tridentata (assembly GCA_021014915.2). Taxonomy (NCBI): domain Eukaryota; kingdom Viridiplantae; phylum Streptophyta; class Magnoliopsida; order Asterales; family Asteraceae; genus Artemisia; species Artemisia tridentata. The sequence goes on from CP139504.1 coordinate 174,285,823, forward strand.
TGGTTTTTCTTTTCTAGAGAATAGTTAAGAATTTTTGAAAACCCGTTTAGATGGAATTATATTTTTCCTTTTTTTAAAATTAAAAGATGTTTAGATAAAGCTCTTTTCAAACATTTTTTTCTTTTTTAAATCAACTATTTTTTTCCATATTGGATCTTTATATGTTTTTGGATGGTTTTATACGTTTTCATTCGTTTTTTCCGTTTTTGTACATTATCATTCGTTTTTATCCATTTTTATACGTTTCATCCGATTTTATACGTTTTTACACATTTTTTAAACTTTTTTCATCCGTTCTCGTCCGGTTTCTTCTGTTTTGTACGCTTTTATATGTTTTTATACGTTTCATCCGTTTACGTCTGTTTGTATACGTTTTCGAAAATTTTTTTATGTTTTCGTCTGTTTTTTTACGTTTTCGTCTGTTTTCACGTTTTTTATGTTTTCGTCCGTTTTTTTACGTTTTCGTATGGTTTTTTACATTTTAGTCCGCTTTTTTATGTTTTTGTCTGTTTTTTTACGTTTTGTCTATATTTTTTACGTTTTCATCCGTTTTTTATGTTTTCGTCTGTTTTCTTACGTTTTCGTCCATTTTTTATGTTTTCGTCGGTTTTTTTACGTTTTCGTCCGTCCATCTTCATACGTAAGATAACGTAAGAAAACATAGAATAACGTACAAAACTTACGAAGTCAAATGAAAATGGACGAAAACGTAAAACAGATGAAAACGTAAAAAGAAATGACGAAAACGTAAAAAACGGACAAAAATGTAAAAAAATATACGAAAATGTAAAAAAACGGACGAAAACGTAAAAACATAAAACAGACGAAAACGTAAAAAAACAGACGAAAACATAAAAGAAAGGTCGAAAAATTATACAAACAGACGAAAACGGATGAAAACATATAAAAGCGTACAAAATAGGTGAAACCGGACGACGAGAATGGATGAAAAAAGCTAAAAAAAATGTGTAAAAACGTATAAAGGTACGGTGTAACTCTACAAATGACCTAAAGAGATGGTAAGGTGTAACTCTACAAATGACCTAAAGGTACAGTAATGAGGAATTTGGGAATATTGAACAATTTAAAGTACGAATGAATTAAATCGATATGTGATATGTTCATATATATTATATATATATATATATATATATATATATATATATATATATATATATATATATATTATATATATATATATATATATATATTGTAGTTGTGTAATTTGTTCGTCATGTCCGATTATGTTGATTTTAGAAGTAAGACCTAACATACGTGACGTTTATCACCAACTAGTTAAACGGTTTGAGAAATTGAATATAACGTTAATTTTAGTAACTTGGATAATTTAACTAGTTTAGCATAGTATATCGTCCAATTTGTTTCGAGTTAAGTTGGTTATATCATTCCTAGTTATTAATTGACTTGGTTTTTAAAATAACAATTGTAAGTGTCAACTTATATATATCCAGACGTGTGTTATAGTCTAAACTTAACGTGAAATGATTCGTCATTTATTTCGCTTGAGTACCATATTTTTAACTATACAAATGTGTGTCAATTTTCATATCTCTATTTTCCCGAGTATGTGTTATATCGTTTATGAAATCGTAAAACAATGTATATATATATTTATTGTGCTAATATAGTCTAAATTTTCCAATCATCTTTGTCGAGTTTTACATTTCGGCTATCAAAGTTTTTATGTACATGTATGCTAATTCAAGTGAAGTTTCATTTTTTGTATTCGGCTATATAAGTTTTTACATGTTTATATGTTAGTTATTACAAAACGTTTTCGTGAGTGGCTCATGTAAATTTAAATGTCGCGTCAACTAATCTTATAAGTATTAACCGAATTTTGTATACTTGTTACTAATTGGGCTGCGGCCCACTGGATTCGAGGAGGGGGAAAGTAAAATCACTAACTGGGTTGGGCTTTATCACTAGTAGCTACAAGTTCTGGTGGGCCGAAATTCTTGTTCACTGACCCACCTCATGGGCTGGAAACCAAAAGGGTGTGTGTTGGGCCTGGGATTGGATTTCTACATGGGATTAAATGTTGGGCTCGGCCTGGTACTTCTATAATGAAGAACAAAATACACAAGTTTAGCAAACTTGTGTGGTGTTCCTGGGGTTCTTCCTGACCAAAAGAGGGTTCCAACAAGGGTCTAAAACTTATCCCCTTAGCTAGGATTTAAGTACTACTCAACTCCGAAGCCTTGGGAGTCCAAGCGTTAACAATGGTTTCGGTTTCTGGCTCAACTACGTGTCTCGACAGGAAGCAAAAATGACCTCTTGTGGAACTTAGTTTCTTATGACCTAATATTTTCTATAATCCCTTAACAAGGAAGCCTAAAATTTATCCGTCAAAGAAAGTACCCATACGAGTACCTACAACCTTTGGTGAGTTTGTGTTAGAGTGACTTGGTGCTACCTTTTTGGGGTTTTGATTTGAGGCTCGAATGACCACTTACATGACTTGAACCGAGGGTGTAACCCTCATGGGTTGGGTCTACTTGTCACGTATTAATTTGACCAAAGCCTCCCCTACACGAGGTGGTTTTCCATTCAACCTTCACCACCAACGCACCTAGCTTTGGAGGTCATTACTCGGCCATGGTTAGTCACAAGGGTTGTTAACACCCTCCTAGCAAGAACACACCATTCTATGCTAGTCTATTGTTCACTACTACAAGATTTCCTGATTCGATCCATGAGTCTGGGGTTCGTAGGGGCTTTCGAGTAAAATTTAACCATAATGACAAGAAATTTTAAACCTATTAATTAAGTTCCTACGCCACACTAACAACAACAACACTTAACAAATTTTCCTCAATAATCATTATTGTTTTCTGGAAATTAATTCGAACGAAACTAATCATAACATTACTTAAATTTATTCCTTCATTCGATCTAAGAACTCTAACATAAATGGTTCTGAAAAAAATATATGAATTCGAATGAAACCTAAGCCTTACAATGATTCTTGAGGGATGAAGGTCTCGAATGAGTCTCCAATCATCCAACTACTCCAAACCGAATAACCCAATACTCCAAATCGAACTACAATCGCTACCACACTTAACCTTTCTTGAGTGATTCTCAGATTTTTAGTGTATGTTTGTTGAGTTGTGGTTCGATACCTCTTGGAGGAGCGGATTAATTGGATGTTTTTGGAGAGTAACTCCATGGAGTCTTTCAAATTTAGGAGAAGTAAGCCTTCCATTCGTGTGCTATTTCTACCTCAAATGGTGATATCCTAGTTTGACTTGTGTGGATTTCTAGACCCGTGAAGAAGACAAGGATTCTAGGTCAAAGAGAAAGGTTAATAGTGATGGGGGGAAAGGGATGGGTCGATTGTATTTTTGTGATGAAGGGGGGCGGACAAAAGGGAGTTGATACCTAGGGTTAGATGAAGCAGGTTTTTAGGAAAGGTGTGAGTGGGTGAAGGGTGCTTTAATTTAAGTATTTAGAGTATAGTTTAGTTTAAGAGTGGTATATTATACCCGCGTCCCGTTAAACTGAGTCAAACTCGGGTCCTTCCCGGAACTGTCATAATTATGGGAGATTGTATTTTCAGAGTCTTTTTTATAATACTTGAATGTATTTTTGAGTTTTTATGTATCCACTCTAATTCCTGAGTCTCAGATTTATTTCTAGTTTGCGTGTGGTGTCAGTCTGAGTGAAACTGGGATAACCTCCCGTTTTTACTACAACATAGTGAGTAAATTGTAAGTTGTAATAATTTCACTGTTCTTTGGTGAGAATTCCGGGTGACATAATGTGCAGGTCTGTTATCCGTGTTAAACATATAACGGTCTAGTCAAGTGTTCTAGTCACAAAAAAATGAACTATCATAAATATAAATATTAGGGAAATTTACCATTTGTCACATCCTCCCCGTCTTAGGAACGAAAACCGTCCTCGGTTTTCACTTAGGGTTACCCGCTGGGTTTGAAAAGAGGTGTGGGTATCTTCGTTTGATCTCGTCCTTCCGCTCCCAAGTGTATTTGGGACCTCTTCGGGAGTTCCAACAAACTTTGACGATAGGAATACGGCTTTGCTTTAGCCGTTTGATCTCTCAATCCATTATTTCAACGGGTTCTTCAACGAAATTTAAACTTTCGTCAACTTGAATTTCTTCTATAGGAATGGCATGGGTTTCTTCGGAAAGACATTTCTTTAGATTGCTCATATGGAACACGTTGTGTACGGAACTGAGTTCCTGAGGTAACTCAAGTCGGTAAGCTACTGGTCCAACTCTCGTGAGAATTTTGAAAGGACCTATATATCGAGGGTTCAGCTTTCCACGTTTCCTGAAACGGATCACGCCTTTCCACGGCGATACTTTCAGCATGACACGATCTCCAACTTGAAATTCAAGTCGTTTTCGTCTTTTGTCAGCATAGCTTTTCTGACGGTCGCGGGCCGCTTGCATTCGGTTCTTGATCTGTACGATCTTTTCCGTGGTCTCTTGCACTAACTCGGGACCGGTGAGTTGACTTTCTCCGACTTCAGCCCAGCAGATTGGGGATCTGCACTTTCTGCCTTATAGTGCTTCGTATGGTGCAGCCTTGATGCTGGTGTGATAACTATTGTTGTAAGAAAATTCGGCTAACGATAGATGTCTATCCCAACCGTTACCAAAATCTATCACACATGCTCTCAGCATATCTTCTAATGTTTGGATGGTCCTTTCGCTTTGACCATCTATTTGTGGATGATACGCTGTGCTCATATCTAATTCGGTTCCTAAGGTATCTTGTAGAGATCTCCAAAAATTTGACGTAAAACGACTATCTCTGTCGGATATAATTGAAAGTGGAACTCCGTGTTGTGCAACTATTTCATTCACATATAGTCGCGCCAGTTTGTCCATGCTGTCATTTTCCTTAATGGGTAAGAAATGGGCGGATTTGGTAAGACGGTCAACAATCACCCAGATGGTGTCATAACCACTCGACGTTCTGGGAAATTTGGTGATGAAATCCATGATTATACGTTCCCATTTCCACTCGGGGATTTTAGGTTGTACGAGTAAACCTGGAGGTCTCTGGTGTCCAGCCTTTACCTTGGAACACGTTAGACATTTACTGACATAAGTCGCAATGTCAGCTTTCATATTGGGCCACCAATACAGCTTTTTCAAGTCAAGATACATCTTGTCGGCTCCCGGATGAATGGAATATTTTGACTTATGGGATTCGTGCATAATGAGGTCTCGTATACCTCCTTAGAGTGGGATCCAACTCCTGTCTTGTAACAAAAAGTTCCATATGCTTTCTTCACGAACCCATTTTCACTTTCGGGCATTCCATAAATTTTCTCATTTGGTCTATTTTCTTCCTTAAGAGCCTCAATCTGAGCTTCACGAATTCTTGACGGTAGTGGTGAGACAATGGTCATACCTAACGATCTTACTCTTAGGGGTTTCGGTCTCTCCTTCCGGCTATGTGCATCCGTTACCACGTTTGCTTTGCCCGGGTGGTATCGAATCTCACAGTCATAGTCACTGAGCAATTCTAACCATCGGCGTTGCCTCATATTGAGTTCCTTCTGATCAAGGATATGTTGCAAACTTTTGTGGTCGGTATATACTACGCACTTTGTGCCGTAAAGATAGTGTCTCCAGTTACTGAGGGCAAACACTACTGACCCTAACTCTAGGTCATGGGTAGTGTAATTTTTCTCGTGGGTCTTCAATTGTCACGAGGCGTAAGCTATCACCTTTTCTCGCTGCATCAGTACAGCTCCTAACCCTTTGTGAGAGGCATCATAGTAGACTACAAAGTCCTCACAGCCTTCAGGTAGGGCTAAGATAGGTGCGCTACACAACTTTTCCTTGAGAAGTTGAAAAGCTTCCTCCGCTTTCTCTCCCCAGTCAAATTTCTCATTTTTCTGGGTCAACTTAGTCAAAGGTTTCGCTATTTTCGAGAATCCCTCAATAAATTTTCTGTAGTACCCTGCGAGTCCTAAGAATTGGCGTATCTCTGTGGGAGTTGTAGGTGTCGCCCAATCCTTTATCGACTCAATCTTCGCGGGATCTACATAAATACCTTGTTTATCAATTACGTGACCTAAGAATTGGACTGTTGGTATCCAAAACTCGCACTTGGAAAACTTGGCGTATAACTCCTCGCTCTTCAACAATTCCAGAATCAGCCTAAGATGCTCTTCATGCTCCTTTTCACTCCTAGAGTATATCAATATGTCGTCAATGAAGACGATCACAAACTTGTCCAAGTACGGCTTACACACCCGATTCATGAGATCCATGAATACCGCTGGTGCTTGGTTAAGCCAAAAGGCATAACCTGGAACTCATAGTGGCCATATCGAGTTCTAAATGCCGTCTTTGGAATATCTTCTTCCCGAACTCTTAGCTGATGATAACCGGATCTTAAGTCAATTTTCGAATAGACGCACGATCCTTGAAGTTGATCGAACAAGTCGTCAATTCTGGGAAGTGGGTATCGGTTCTTGATAGTCAGTTTATTGAGTTCCCTATAGTCGATGCACATTCGGAATGATCCGTCTTTCTTCTTGACGAACAGAACTGGAGCTCCCCAAGGCGAGGAACTCGGCCTAATGAATCCTTTTTCAGAGAGTTCTAACAATTGTTCAGACAACTCCTGTAGTTCTGTTGGGGCTAATCGGTAAGGCGCTCGTGCTACAGGTGCGGCACCTGGCACTAAGTCAATCCTAAATTCGACCTGTCGTTTTGGTGGAAGTCCGGGTAAGTCTTCATGGAAGACTTCTGGAAAATCTCTAACGATCGGCACATCTTCCAATCGCTTTCCCTCTGGCTCCTTTTCTTCTTTTCCGGAAACCTGAGCTAAAAAGAGAAGACATCATTTCTCAAAATGTCTCTGGACCTTCTCGTAAGAGATGACGTTTAATCTCGAGGTACTTCGTCGGGCTTTTCTATAGCCTTCGACGTTTAGAATCTCGTTCCCATGAGGTAGTCGGACGATCTTCTCGTCGCAGAGGATTGTGGCATGGTATTTTGACAACCAATCCATTCCGATGATGACATCAAAACTTCCTAGTTCTACAGGCATTAAGTCAATATTGAATGGGTAGTTCATTAGGTTCAGGGTGCAACCTCTTACAATGGTGTCTACTTTTTCTATTTTCCCATTAGCCAGCTCTATATTAAACACGTTGCCTAAGGTGGTCGGGGTAATACCAAGCAATGGACTAAAGGCAGTATAGACAAAACTTCTATCTGCTCCCGTATCAAATAGTATAGATGCATAGCGGTTATTTAAAAGGAACATACCCGTCACCACATTTGGGTCTTCCTGGGCTTCCACTTTGCCCACCGCGTAAACCCTGCCACGGGCTCCTGCATCATTCCCCCACTTCCCTTGGGGCACAACAGCTACTTGGTTCATGCCAGCTCCTGGGTTTCTTTGATTACCCTGATTTCCTTGTTGGCCTCAGTTGCCACCGTTTCCCTAGTTCTTAATCTTTCGGCATTCGTTCCGATAATGCCCTTTTTCACCACAGCCAAAACACGTGATTTCGGCCTTTGGGTTGTTTGCCGGTGCAACCTGTGCCGTTGCTAGAGGTCTTGCTCTGCAATCGCGGGTCATATGTCCTACTTACTGACACTTATTGCATTTGACTGTGCACGGACCCTTGTGATGCAACTTGCATTGATTGCAAAACGGCAAGTTTCCGGAGTAGACCTTCCTCTCTGTCAGTCCGGCAGCATACACCTTGGCAACCTCATGCCTCTTGTTCGGGTGGTTGTTATTTCGGGGATGGTCATCCCATTTTCTTTTGTTGTTCACACCCGCTTCGATCGAATCTTCGATCACCTGATCCATCAGCTTATTGGCTACCTCCATGGTTTCGTGGAGATCCGCATCCTTATACTTAGTGACGTTTCCCTTAATAGACTGAGGCAATCCACCAATATACCTCTCCAACAAGCGAGTCTCAGTTTGAACCATATCAGGACACAATAGAGATAATTCCTGAAAGCGTTGGTTATATACTGCCATATTGGTGCCTTGCACCTTAAGATTCCAGAATTCTACCTCCAGCTTCTTCACTTCATTCCTAGGACAGTATTTCTTGAGAACCATCTCTTTAAAGCTCTCCCATGACATTGCATATGCAGCGTCATAGCCAGATGATTTCAAGTAGTTATTCCACCAAGTTAGATCTGCATCCTGAAATGTGAACGATGCAAACTTAACTCGGTCCTCTTCTAAACATCCACAAATCCTAAACACCGTCTCCAATCTTTCGATCCATCATACCAGTACAACTGCTCCTTCAGTACCACCAAAACCTCCATTCATTATTTTTCAGAAGTCTTGATATGTACAACCACGAGCATTGTTGGTTACAGGTATTGAGTTGCCAACATCTGTCATGGAGTTGTTTGCTGCAGCCAGTGTTGCTGCTACGCATTCTTCCTCTAGCTAATCGAGCATGGCTCGATTCACATGTGGGGTTGCTGCAGCTCCAGCGGGACCTTGGTTTGTTGTTTGTGCACGGGTGGCTCTAGTTACTTTCTTTGGAGGTATCTCGCTGTATAATAAGGATAGAGAAAATCAAGGTTTGAAGAATTGGCGCAAGTGTAACGTATATGGGTAAGATAATTTTCCTAAGGACGATAACACAATAAAATAGTCGATCCAGCACGTCATATATTAGAATAAGATTGTGCATACAAAATCTCGAGCCCAAATATCATAAGTTCCTCGATTACAAAAAAAAGACTACTACTACCACTAACTGGTAACTATCCAGTTTAGTGTAGGTACATCTCAACTCCTAAAATCCATCCTGTCTGATGCGTAGCTGCTCTAGCTTGTAACCACTGTGAAAATCCCACTTTAAGATAAGCTAGCACTCAGAATTATTACCCTTTTTCCACGTATAAATTTTTTTTATTTGATTGTATCTCCTATCTTATGTGACGTAGCTCACATCCTTGATAAACGTGCTCCCACACAGATCTGCCTAACGAATCTAATGTTTATTTCATAAACATATTTATATGAAAATATAACAATACACCATTTACCATTTTAAGATAAATCCTTAACAAACAAAACATTCAATATCTGAATAGAATGAAACCCTAAAATCATCACAATACCAAATATGAACAACTAAACATCCAACCATAAAAATACAACATATCTGAGTTAATATACAAGTTATTAAAACACCAGAAACCCTAAATCTATTTCAGTTCCCGGTAAAACCCTAAATTCATAAATCTATGATTTTATGTGTTCATTTCACAAACCCTAATTTATTTATACAATATTTTTACAAAATATTAAGTTTACAAGTTATTTAAGCTAGAGTACAAGTCCTTTATGCATGAAATCATTTATTCACAAAATCCTTATTAAAATCCTATTCATATTTATTTTAAAGCATAATTTACAAACCATTTATGCATAACTCTTATAAATTATTTTTCCTAAACTCCTTAAATATTCTTACAAGTCTTTAAAGCCAATGTACAGGTGCCTAATGCACAAAACTATAAATCTTATATATTTACTTTTAAAAATAATAAACATTAACAAATAATTATTATAACTAAATAAATTATTAAAACTATATTTTTCTCAAATTCTAAATTATTGTACAACCTTACTAAGCATACATTACAACACTCTTAAGCCTAACTCAATTTATTTCCTATTTCTCTAAGAATTCGATTTACATAAAGTATAAACAATTCTAAATAATTTTCTAAATTAACTAAAGACATAAACTAATTTAGTCAAGTTCCTTAAACCCTAGATACTACCCTTTAAACATAAGGTATCACCACATTAAGCACCATTCGACTCCTCTCCAAAACCTGGTTCGAACCTAACAATACTCCAACTAAATTTATCCTTCAATGAACCTAGTCATGAACACACATCACACTCTCCTCACTTCTCTTCTGAAAATCGCTCCACATGTCACAGTTCATCTTCAAGAACATTCCCCATTGGTAGATAAAACCCTAGAACCATATTCGAACACATCACCACCTTTCCCTCCTATCCAAGTGGCGTGTTCTTCATTTCCTGTCAGCCATGGTTTCCTTATCTTGTCTCCTTTTCATTTCTTACAAACCCTAACTTCCTACTCCTATAAATAACAACCTAACACTCACCTTCACTTACACACATTCGACTAACACATATCCCATTTCAATCAACCAAATATCAAACAACAACACAACCACATTCCATTTCCATCACTGATCAAAGTCCAGTATACAAATCACACAAACTCTAGTAAACACAGAGGAGGAGGATAGCAGGAGTCGAACCCATTTCCATTCATAAACCCTATTCGATCTAACTCTTAAGTTTCGTGTTTGGAGACGTTTATCAACTGTATTTCATTTTGTTTTCCATCCAGACTGCTCAGGTGAGTTCATAGTCCCACTTTTTAATTACGTTTTTCTAAATATGTGGGGAGATACATGCTACTAAACCGAACACAAGTATTTTTCCGTATGCTTTCCTGATTTATATTGCATAAGTTTAACTGTTGCCTATTTAAAAGACCCTCTATCATGAACCATTAATCACTTTCGGGTGAGCGCGAATATAATGAATAGATCTATTGGATTGACAATCCCGTTGTGTCGCTGGATAAGTGACCCAATGCATTTTATTTGAAAACGTTTAATAAATAGTTCAGGCAGACTCCTACTCGAGGGCATAATTGCTACATTTAATTATGTAGTGATTTACATCATAGCTTATAACTATGATGTCCATCGTGTTAACGCCTTGCGATTCATGAGACTTAGAGCAATATATAATAAACTGCGATATAACCGATTTACTTTCTATCTGGCTTGTGTTCAAACTGATTTAACGTTAAACGCTATGGATTCACTCAACCTTTTTGTTGACTTTTTAAGCATGTTTATCTCAGGTAACTAGAAGTACGATTTGGCACGGAGTGGCGATGGACTTTCTTTTAAAAGAGTGTCCGTTTTGTTATCATTCAACTGAATAATGTAACATTAATAACGTATTTCGAAACCTACCGCTGGGACCTCTATATGTAAACTCTGATTTAATAAATGAATGATAACAATTTTATTTAAAACGTCTCTTTTCGAGTCGTTTTCTATTATCATGACTGTGAACTGTGAAGTAACACCCCAACCTATATTTCCGCTGCGAATATCGAAAATGGGGGTGTTACAGAGTGGTATCAGAGCTCATGGTTATAGAGAACCTAATGTTTTCAAACATTGGACTATAACCGTTTTTCACAAAAACTTAACCCAAAAGTCCTCCGTGCCACAACGCCACTGAAACGTTACTTATATATGTTTATCTCTAACTGTTAGCTACATAGTAAGATGTTTATAATTACCGGGTGGTTACAGAACCCTGCCTTTCCTTACCCATTCTATTCCTCTTATGTCGGACTCGGATATTGAAAAATATCGCGACGGTACCGGACATCATGATAACACCTACATCCTTATCACCACTACTACGTCCACTTTCCTACATATATGCCGTCAGTTCCTACATCTTTACCTCCGCCTCACTATCATCTATAAGTTTTTATTCCTCATCTGTTCAGCTTAAACTTAGTAAAGAAGCTAGGACCATTATCACCCGATATCATGCCTTACCCCGATTACCTACTTCCGTCATTCCTACTCCGCCACGAGTATTTGAGATGGGTGAAAGTTCGCAATCAGCACAGGAGCGACAGCCGACTACTTCCACCCTGCTGACGCGATTATAACGGTAAGAAGAATAGATTGAGACTGCTTTAAGTCATCCCGACAAGCTGCCTCTAGAATGCATCGAGGGTATAAAATATAGAGTTGAAGATTCAGAAGCCATGAAGCAGAAGATGGACGAGAATTGTGAGAAGGCAGAGAACCGTCATGAGCAGCTGAGATGAGAAATACCTATGACGAATTGAAGATGTTAGAAGAGAAGAAATGAAGAAGAAAATTGAAGAATTGACGATAGCTCAGACGAAGATCACTATTTTGGGAACAATAGTGGGAGACATGCAAAATAAATATTAAGAGTAAATCCTCGTCAGCATGATCGTCAAACTGAAAAGTTGACTCGGAAGAGTTTCTGGTAGCCACTAAAATCAGATTTATATCTACCAGCTTTTGTACTATATCTTGGCCATGAGATATGTAGCATAAATATGACGCTTGTACTAATTTTGTTATATATATAACAAATTAGCAAGTTATTTTTGACTATATGTGGTTTTGATTTTGTTGTATTTTGCTGTGTACGGTATCGGTTGACGTGGATCAGTGATGATCATCTTACCTACGCGTATGATAGTATTTGGACATGTTATGACCTTATGATCATCATAAGTTTTACCTTGATGTACAAAATATAAACGTATGTTTTATTATGGTTTTAATAGAAATATGCCTCGCACTTCCCCCGAACTACCCATGTCCCAAGCTGCTATCCGAAAGCTTGTCGCAGACAGTGTTGCTGCAGCACTAGAGAGTCAAGCAGCAGAATTTGCTCGTACTGTAAGCACTAGCCAACCCAATGGAGAGAACAAGACAGTGAAAGCTCGCAAGTGTACTTACAAAGACTTCATAAACTGTCAACCAACTTTCTTTAAGGGAACAGAAGGAGCTACTGAATTAGCTCGTTGGTTTGAATGTACGAAAATAGTCTTTGTGAGATGTGGGTGTACCAATGACTGCAAAGTTGCTTTTGCTACGGGGACCTTATTGGATGATGCCCTAACTTGGTGGAATTCGACTACCCAGACTATGGGTGTTGAAGCAGCTCACCAACTGACTTGGGAAGATCTCAAGAAGAAGATGTTGAAGAAGTACTGCCCCCGTACTGAAATCAAGAAGCTGGAGGATGAATTCCACCAACTGGTTGTGAAAGGAACGGATCTCAAGGCATACAACAAGAGGTTTCAGGAGCTTGCTCTCCTAAGTCCAACTATTGTGCCTAATCTGGAGAAGATGTTGGAGAAATATACGGAAGGACTACCTCGAAACATTGAGGGAAATGTGATTGCGTCAAAGCCTCAGTCATTGGAAGAGGCGATTACTATAGCTCAACAGTTAATGGATCGTGAAATCAAGCGAAGTTCTACTCAAGGAAGTGATGATCACAAGCGAAAGTTTGATGATAGAAGGACCACCCATCACTACAACAACTACCAACACGATCGTAACAATCACCACCACCAACAGAATCGCCGACAGGAGACTGCTAAAGCCTATACCACCACACCTGCTGAGAGGAGTGGTTATGTTGGAAGAAAACCGTCATGTAGTCAATGCCTGTTACACCACTATGGTCCGTGCACTGTTAAGTGCGCAAGGTGTCAGAGAATTGGACATCAGACCAAAGACTGTAGAGCAACAGGATCCAACCTACAGCCGGTAACTGTAACTTGCTTCGGATGCGGTGAAAAGGGGCATTTCAAGAGCCGGTGCCCGAAATCAAAAGACGACCAGAATAACGGTGCCCGCGGAAGAGCGTATGTGTTAGGAGATGGGAACGCACAGCCAAACCAAGACTAGTGCAGGAGAATGAGAACTCGTTAAAGATCCCGACAAACGTCAAGGAACGACATCCCTATTTAAGCAGAAGATAAATTTTCCGTTATAGCTAAATAAATTGTATCATAAAACTTCCTAATCATATTTCCTATTGTACTCTACCTTAGTTGCGATGGTGTAACAACTATCCTTTCTACCGTATGAAGTCTTTATCTTGTAATATTTAAGTAATAATCACAATCTACGTTTCTATTTTATCTGACCTATTCGTAGTCACTACACTGTCATCTCACTAGAAATTCGGTTGACATTAGTTTTGACTATTCCGTAAGAATTCCACTCGAACCCTAGAAATCCCTGACTTATTATTGTAGTATGAACCAAGGTTGTCAGGATCGGGATCCTACCTAGGATCGTTTTCGGCTTTGCAAGATCGAGATCGTAGGATCGGATCCTACCTAGGATCGTTTTCGGCTTTTCCTTTACATATGTATACAAGCCATTTTTAAAAACCTTCCTCTAAAAAAAAGTCATAAAAAGTATAAAAAAAAAACAGGATCGGATCGTTCACGATCCTATGATCCTACGAGCGATCCCACGATCCTGTAACGATCCTACCTGAAAAAGGGTTACCAATAGGATCGGATCGTTCACGATCCTACGATCCTACGAGCGATCCCACGATCCTGTAACGATCCTACCTGAATTACGATCCCGTAACGATCCTGCTCGTTTTGTGTGTGTAGGATCGTACGATCCTACGAGCAGGATCGCGATCCTGACAACCTTGGTATGAACAATAATTTTCTTATTGTTGTGAAAAATAATTATGTTGTTATTCTACAAAAACAAAACGTTGAACACCATCTAAAACTTTTGAAGAAAAAAATAAGTATCACCATACCTGGACCAAATATCACATCATTCGGTCCTTAGTTATGCATAGCCTGGCCAACTATGTATAATTTAGGAAGAATCATGTCATAAGTGGAACAGTTAACTTTTCAGATTTCCTAATAACAATTTTCATTCAAAAGCAAAATTTTGAGACAAAACAAATTGTTCATACTAAATTCCATTTAACCAACCACAATAGATGTCTACAATTTCCACCCATCACCTCCAAGATAAGAAAATCAAATACGGACAAGATACCCAAACCTTTTCCCTCACAACACATGTCGAATCTCAGGACGAGATTCCCTTAACGGGGGGTGACTGTAACCACTGTGAAAATCCCACTTTAAGATAAGCTAGCACTCAGAATTATTACCCTTTTTTCACGTATAATTTTTTTTTTATTTGATTGTATCTCCTATCTTATGTGACGTAGCTCACATCCTTGATAAACGTGCTCCCACACAGATCTGCCTAACGAATCTAATGTTTATTTCATAAACATATTTATATGAAAACATAACAATATACCATTTACCATTTTACGATAAATCCTTAACAAACAAAACATTCAATATCTGAATAGAATTTCTATGAAACCCTAAAATCATCACAATACCAAATATGAACAACTAAACATCCGAACATAAAAATACAACATATCTGAGTTAATATACAAGTTATTAAAGCACCAGAAACCCTAAATCTATTTCAGCTCCCGGTAAAACCCTAAATTCATAAATCTATGATTTTATGTGTTCATTTCACAAACCCTAGTTTATTTATACAATATTTTTACAAAATATTAAGTTTACAAGTTATTTAAGCTAGAGTACAAGTCCTTTATGCATGAAATCATTTATTCACAAAATCCTTATTAAAATCCTATTCATATTTATTTTAAAGCATAATTTACAAACCATTTATGCATAACTCTTATAAATTATTTTTCCTAAACTCCTTAAATATTCTTACAAGTCTTTAAAGCCAATGTACAGGTGCCTAATGCACAAAAACTATAAATCTTATATATTTACTTTTAAAAATAATAAACATTAACAAATAATTATTATAACTAAATAAATTATTAAAACTATATTTTTCTCAAATTCTAAATTATTGTACAACCTTACTAAGCATACATTACAACACTCTTAAGCCTAACTCAATTTATTTCCTATTTCTCTAAGAATTCGATTTACATAAAGTATAAACAATTCTAAATAATTTTCTAAATTAACTAAAGACATAAACTAATTTAGTTAAGTTCCTTAAACCCTAGATACTACCCTTTAAACATAAGGTACCACCACATTAAGCACCATTCGACTCCTCTCCAAAACCTGGTTCGAAACTAACAATACTCCAACTAAATTTATCCTTCAATGAACCTAGTCATGAACACACATCACACTCTCCTCACTTCTCTTCTGAAAATCGCTCCACATGTCACAGTTCATCTTCAAGAACATTCCCCATTGGTAGATAAAACCCTAGAACCATATTCGAACACATCACCACCTTTCCCTCCTATCCAAGTGGCGTGTTCTTCATTTCCTGTCAGCCATGGTTTCCTTATCTTGTCTCCTTTTCATTTTTTACAAACCCTAACTTCCTACTCCTATAAATAACAACCTAACACTCACCTTCACTTACACACATTCGACTAACACATATCCCATTTCAATCAACCAAATATCAAACAACAACACAACCACATTCCATTTCCATCACTGATCAAATTCCAGTATACAAATCACACAAACTCTAGTAAACACAGAGGAGGAGGATAGCAGGAGTCGAACCCATTTCCATTCATAAACCCTATTCGATCCAACTCTTAAGTTTCGTGTTCGGAGACATTTATCAACTGTATTTCATTTTGTTTTCCATCCAGACTGCTCAGGTGAGTTCATAGTCCCACTTTTTAATTACGTTTTTCTAAATATGTGGGGAGATACATGCTACTAAACCGAACACAAGTATTTTTCCGTATGCTTTCCTGATTTATATTGCATAAGTTTAACTGTTGCCTATTTAAAAGACCCTCTATCATGAACCATTAATCACTTCCGGGTGAGCGCGAATATAATGAATAGATCTATTGGATTGAAAATCCCGTTGTGTCGCTGGATAAGTGACCCAATGCATTTTATTTGAAAACGTTTAATAAAGAGTTCAGGCAGACTCCTACTCGAGGGCATAATTGCTACATTTAATTATGTAG